>CAUYRH010142662.1:0-26167 GCA_963574655.1 Perodicticus potto | reverse complement strand
CTATATAAAGACATTGATACTCTACATTTAATAAGTTTCACCAGTACCCTACTAAGATGCACCGTAGGTGTGATCCCACCAATTGCCCTCCCTCCACCCATCCTCCCCCCTCCCCTCCCCTCCCTTTCCCTTTTCCCTGTTTTCTTATCTCCTTCTATTTTAATAGAACTATCAGCATTCTCACATTCTATCCCCATTCTCCTTCCCCAGTTTTTGCTATTTTGCCCTTTCTAAGGCATAAGGGCCTATAATATTTACGTTCTCTTCTGATCCGCTCATCTCTGTTTAATATTAGGTCTACCATAAAATATAGTTAATATTCACCTTCAGTATTTTGTTATGCTTGAGTCAGCTTTTGTTTAAGGAAGGTTTTTGAGTTTCTTAAGTCAGCTTGTAGTTAGGTGAGATTCTTCTCTGTAGATTCCTCAAGAAAATACTCATGAGAGCAAGATTCCTTAAGTTCCTATATAAAAATGTATATTTCCTTTGAACTATTTGAACCGTTGTTTGGCTGGAAATAAAATTGTTGGATCATGGAATCTTTTCTTTAGGTTTTTTATTTTTGAAAGTTGAGGATATCACTATGTTGCCTTGACTGGAGTGCAGTGGCTACTCATGGGCACAATCATAACATATGGCAGCCTCGAACTCCTGCTCAAATCATCCTCCGACCTCAGCTTCCCTAGCAGCTAGAACTACAGGTGCCTCCTTCCACATCCAGCTTCTTTTCTTAAGGATTTTAAATTCGTTTCTCAATTGTCTTTTAAAAAATTAAATGTTTGGGGGAAAAGTCTGAGGGCAGTGTGATTTTTCTTCCCCTTGTAAGTAACCTAAGTTTTTTTTACCCACAGGCTTGTTTTATTAATTTCAAATCCAGTAATTTTACTAGGATATGTCTTGGTAATGAAGATTCTGACTCAGCTTTCCCTGAAGCCTGGGGAACTCTTTTATGAGTAGATTTAAGTTTTATTTCTTTTAGGAAAGTTGTCTTGAATTATGTCTTTAAATATTTACTTAATTCTATTATTTTTGTCTTTAAAATACCAATTATTTATATGTTGGATCTCTTTTGGCTATCTTCTATACATATCATCTTTTTCCAAACCTTTTAAATTTGTTATTTCATTTCATTTTATTCAGTTTTATTCCACTCAGTGCCCGGTCCCTGAGAATTCACATTTCCTTTCTACCTATTATTTTTTTTATCTCATCACTAAGTTTTTATATCTACCTTTTTTTGTACATTGTTTCATAGAAGCTACTTTGTTTAAGATCCTGGTTAGCTATTTTTATCTGCTCAATGGCATTGTTTTTCTGTTCCATGATCATCATATACCATTTGCCTTTCTTATCCCAGTTTTCATTTATTCCTTATTATATCTTTATATGGAGTCTGTGCTCATACTATTTTGATTTCTCACCATTTGTTTGTTTATTTATTTATTTATTTATTTATATTTCAGACAATTAGGGGTACAAACATTTTGGTTACATAAATTGCATTTGTACAGTGTGAGTCAAAGTTACAAATATGACCATCACCAAATAGTATGAATTGGACCAATTAGCAGGCTTCTCATCTTTCAATGGTGATTTAATTTCAGGAGTGGTTAAAGGTGAAGAAGAAATAGTCAGGACCATTTTCCACCCTATGTAAAGCTTTCCTTTTGACCTAGGCTTTGTTTTCATTTGGAGGTGGGATGGGGAGGGGTTGTCATTATATTTAATTTATTCTTGGTTGGTTGAGGTTGTTCACCTTCTTATTCTCTACCACCCCACCAAAATTTATTTTTCTTCTCTTTTCTTCTACTTTCATAGCTTCTTTCCTTACATGATTTATTTTCATGGTACTTAGTTAACCCTACTTCTGCTTTTTATATGCAAACCAGGTACAGACAAACATTGTAATCAGTGCATATGGTTGGTTTTTACCATTGCTAGAAGGAACTTAGGTTTTTATCTCAAGGTGTGCCTTCTCTTCTTGAGAAATGAATTTTACTGTTTATTTCTGGATCTATAGCCAAGTCATTTTCTCTTTGTTTTCTCACGAATGCACCATTATTTCATCTCTAATAATTGTTTGTCAGCCTTTTTTTCAATTTCATTTAGGATTTAGTTTTCTCCTAATTTTGCTGAGAAAGAGAAAGTGTGGTTTTGTTTTTTTTTTCTCCTCATTCTACTTGGAAGATTTCCAGGAACAGAATGGGGAAAATGCTTATTTCTTCCTTCATCTTAGAACTGGAAGTCTGATATGGTCACTTGCATTTCATTTCATGCTTCAGTCACTCTATGCTGCTTGAAGTTTACTCTACATGCAATGACCTTTCTTATTTATCTTTACTTGTATGTGTAGTTCTACCTAAAATATTCTTAGTGCTACCTCCACTTTCCCCCTGCAAAATGCCTTTATCTAACTAACTTTTATTTATCCTCTAAAACTCAGCTTAGTCGCTTTTCCATTAAGAAACTCCCCTGACAACCTCTTCCTTAAACTTGGCTCTTCCCTAACATTGTTTCATCACTCACCCACTCTCTATGTGACCTATGCAGTTTATGACTGACTGACATCATTGCCTGGTTATTTTATTATGTTTCTATTTCCCAAACCAGACTAGGCTTCTTGAAGACTGTGAGAATGTGTCTTAGGCATTTTTCTATCTTTGGGCTAGAAAAAATGTTAGGTGTATGCTAGGCAAGCGATAAAATTGAATGAATAAATGCCTTATTGAGAAAAAATGCTCAAAATGTGGTTTAATCATTATAAATTGGTAACATCTCATTCCTACATGTAAGATAATATATTCATTTAGAATTTAAGGTTTTTAAAAAGTTCGATCAACAATTGTACAGATATAATTATAAAAACAGCATTTCAGCTTAGGAAGTGTAGATTTGTGTAAGTAAGATTATAATGAGTGGATCTATTTCTGTCTCAGAGATTTCTATAGAAAATTTGTCTGCTGTCTAGGTTAAAATGTGATTTTTTTAAAAGTAATAATCATCATTTATTGAGAACCTACTATGAGTCTGATACTCTATAAAGCTCTGGGGATTTTTTAAATTTCAGAATATTACGTGGGTACAGATGTTTTGGTTACACGGGTTGCTTTTGTACTTCTTGAGGCAGGGTCAAAGTGTGCTTATCACCTAGATCAATGGTTCTCAACCTTCCTAAGGCTGCGGCCCTTTAACACGACCCACAGGTTGAGAACCACTGACCTAGATAGTGTTCACTGGACCTGAAAAGTATGTTCTTACCCATCCCCCTCTCCCATTTCCCACCTGCTTGATTTCTGTTGAGTTTTACTTCCATCTGTGTACACGAGTGCTTTTTGTTGCTTCTGGTAACTGACACTCCACCTGTGATCTGTCAGTAAGTAGTGCTATTTCTGTTTTTTGCATCCTCATCAGTAATAATTATTATAATTTGATCTTAGCTTCTTATTCTGCAGTATAAGAGAAACATTATTATCTATAACATTTATTACAGAAACATTATTTCTATAGTAAACAACTAGGAAGATTAGTATTTTAGGAAAATTAAGAAGCAGTTATTACTTTGGTATAGTCTAAAATTAAGTATCTTAATGTCAAATTTAAAGTACCATATTTTTAATTCTTTGGGAAATGTATCTCTGACATCAAACAATATGAGTCTGGCATGTCTCTTTCTCAGTAGTGCTGTGGTGTCTAAACAGGAACCTGCTGATGTATATGCTAGAAAATATTTTTCTATATTTCATTGCTGGAGAAAGATTGAGTTTTTAACAAAGAAGCAAGTTAAATCTCATACTGTAACTTAACATTAATATATATGTGTGTGTGTGTTTATATGTATACACACATAAGTTATACACACACACACACACACACATTCTGCTCTAACAGTTCTATGTTATTTTAAAGAACACCCATCCCCCAAGTAATCTTGATTATTTAGCCTTAAGTTACTTAAATATCATTTGTGTTTGGTGGTGGCTTGTGGTCTTGGCAAAATTTAGATAGAGGGGAAGACAAAAGAGATAGATATCTCACCAAATTCCCAGAAGTAAAACATTAGAAAATGTTAGAAACGGGATACAGCCATCCGGAATAAACAGAAGTAACTACATTTATTATGAAATTCAAGCAATCATTCGCATTCACAATAGTATAAACTTAACAAAATTTGCATTGAGGCACAAAAGATAAAATCCACAAAATACTATAAGCACTTATTTATAAGTCTTTAATAATAAAATTGCTGCTATTCTGGTATTCTGGTTCACAAAGAAACATTAACTTGGTTGGTCAGAAGGAAATCTATTGAAATCTAGCAGATTAAGAATTCAGTCTGCACCAAATTGCTTAAACAATTTTGTGTTACTTCCCACGTTTGTAAAAATGGGGATAATTATGAGTATCTACTTGATAGGGTGCTTATGAGTAAACAAAATTGTATATTTAAGGTGTGCTGTAACACAGAGCAGTGTTCAAAAAGGTCCTATGTTATTTCCTGTTGCTGCTGTAAAAAATTACAATTAGCGTGGCATGGTGACGGCTTGAGGTAGTCATGGAAACAGTTGAAGAGAACAAGAGCAAGTAAAGTTTTAGCAAGGAAAGAAATATTTACCTTAATAGCTTGTAAAGTAAGCCAGGGCTCCTAGTGACTGCAGGGATCATGGAGAGCACAGTACTGGAGTTTATACACAACTTTGGAGGGGTCTCAGTTGCTTCATAGAAGTTTCCCAAGATCCTAATCCGGTGTTCTCAAAACAACTCAAGTCAGTACGAATATGACTACATCTATCTGTCCACGTTAGAAAGACCTGGAACATTGATTAGTCTCTCTCTCAAGGCAACCCATTTGCAAGGTCTTGATTAGCCCCATTTCCAGGACAACTTGAAATGACAACTTAGGTCAGCCTGACTCAAGACAGTCTGAAATAGCCAAAATAGCCTCACTGCATCCACCACCTGCCCTGCTCATGTCTTAACTGCCTAACCTAACCTTACCACACACTTGGAGGCTTAAAGCAACACAAATTCATCTTCTGAAGGTCATAAGACCTTTTCACTGGGTGATAATCAAGGTGATGATAGGACTGCATTTCTTCTGGAAGTTTTGGGGAGAATGCCTTCTCTTGCTATTTTTAGTTTTCAGAGGCTGTGTGCGTCCCTCTGCTTGCAGCCCTTCCTCATTCCAATCTCTCCTGTTGTCATATCTTTTTGACTCTGCCTTCCCCTTTATAAGATCCCTTGTGATTACATTGGGGCCACCCAGATAATCCCACCTACTCTCCCATCTCTAGATCCTTAGCTTAATAATATCTACAAAATCCTTTTTGTCTTATAAGGCAATGTATTTACAAAGCCATGAAATTAGGATGTGAACTCCTTTGGAGGGGCCACTATTTAGCTTACCACAGGTGCTATAATTTTGTTGGTAACTGCAGAGTTTGTCATTGCATGGTTAATGAATGTTTTATTCTTCTAAACATTTTTTGTAATTGGGGCTATGGAAAGAACTTAATCTTTTAAGAAATTATTTTGATATTATTAAAAACTAAATAATTCATTTGCAAAGCATTTACATGAAAGTTTTCATGATGGTTTTGGTTTGTTTTCTTTTCTTTTCTTTTTTTTTTTTTTTGAGACAGAGTCTCACTCAGTCACTTTGGGGTTGAGTACCATGGCATCTTAGCTCACTCAAACTCTTGGGCTCAAGTGATCCCCTTGCCTCAGCCTCCTGAGTAGCTGTGACTATAGGTGCCTGCCACAATGCCTGGCTAGTTTTTCTATTTTTATTAGAAATGCTCAGGCTGATCTTGAACTCCTGAGCTCAAGCAATCCACCGCCTTGGCCTTCTAAAGTGCAAGGATTACAGATATGAGCCACCCGGCCTGGGCTGGTTTGTTTTCTTAAGGTCTCATGCCTTTGCACATTATCTACATTCAATAAATATTTATAAATATGTGTATGTAAGAGTGAACTTGATAATGGAGGGAGATAATTGAAGGAATATTTGGATGACACGGAGTGATTATTTAGGGTCCCCTTTCCCTTTTGCTGACCTGTGATGAAAGTACATCTTTAAGAGACTGAAACTTTCTGATGTCTTTCAAAGTTATTTTCTTAGAAATAATCTAAGATATCAAAAATCTAGATAAAATAAAAAGCTGAAAATCGTGTTTATTTTTTCCTAGATTATTTATTATTTTATATATAAAAAAATCCAAACAGGTTTGTTGATGGTCCCAAATAAATAGCTATTACTACCCTTACAATACTAACAAGTTTAGAGAAAAGACATCTGTGGTATCTACAGAGAAAATTCCTGCTACCCCATTCCCCAACTTTCAGGAAAATAGAGCCCTAGCTCACAAAGCAAAGTTCCATTTTTCTGTATTGTTTTTTCTCAGAAATGGCAAGAGTAATGTATCTGGTACATTATGATGGCATATATCAGTAACACTTCATCTATCTAATAAATGGGTCCTAAAAACATTTACTCTTTTTAATGCGTAAGTGGGTAGAACAAGTGGTTATTCTGGAAACAAAACTTGGATCTGTGGCTTGTTTTAAAATTTAACTTAAAAAAGCAGAAATATGAGTTGCCTCAAATTGTAAAACTAAAAAATGCCTTACAACGTTGAGGAATTTAAAAAACTTTTCCTCTTAGCTTTTGAAATACCAGTTAAGTTAATGTTAAGGTTCACAGCATTAAAATCAACCTCTTTTCAAGATGGTGTCAGTCTTTAGTTTAAAAGATGAGATTAAACAGATAGAGAAAGAAGCAATTTTTGAGAAAGTATGACTGCTTTTAACAACAAAATCCACAAGGTGCTTTCAGTCATTGAAAACAGAGCTGAAAAATAACCTGATCTGAAAGTACAAAGCTTGATTGTGAATATTACACATTTTTTTAAAAACACCTTACCTGTAGTATGATCATAAATAATTTCTTCTATCTAGGCACATATTATTTGTCATTTGTTAATCCCAAACTCGTATGGGATTTTTAATTTGGCATTTTTGTAGGTAAAAATGAGATTTGTCTAGTGCATTTGCTACCTATTCCAAAGAGGCCTGCAGCAAATTGTAAACAAATTGATTTTTTGATTCTTTAGGAGCTGTTCCGTGCTTCTCCCATCACTTTGTCTTCTGTAAGCCCTGGTTGTGGAGCAGCGTAATAGATTACTTTGACTTTCACAGTGTGACCTTCCTCTTGCATTTTGCGCCAGAATGTGGGCCTCACAAAAGCAGGCTCTATAATGCTTTGAAGATCTGGTACGTGTTATTTATGCCAACCAATAAATACGATAGCGTTTGCAAAAATAAAGCCAATGTTTTGTCTGAGAAAGTGGAACAGCCGAACAGTAGAAGACTAGAACAGTACTTCTAAATAGAGATTGTTGGATCTGTATCTATTGACCTTTGAATTAGTCATTCAGTTCCAAGTGAGAGTTTTAGTTTATATATGATGTTCATTTTATCTTGAAATTATAAATTCTCTGTTCTTAGCTTCCCACCTAAACACTTCAAATATTTATCTGTCAAAGTGTCCACAAATAGTTTCACATGTGGCTATTTTGGTCCAGTCTTCATTAAAGCTTATTTTACAATGAACAATCTAGCCCACCTTCCTGTAAATGAAGCAATTTCTGAAATTTTATAATTGAAGGCTGAATTCCAAAGAAGACTTCAAACTTTTTAAACATAAATGAATATTGTTGACATTTTCTTTCTCAGTAAATAATGATAGCACCCAGAAAAGATAAAATGAAAATTTACTTCACTGCTGTGCAATATAGAATGAAAGCTAAATGTGAGTACATTGGAATACCTAAGTTCACCAAGGATCTTCACCTCAAATGCGTTCTACTATAAAAATGACTGTGTGAGCCCTCTCGGTGCAAGGAAGTACTTACATTTGTAAACTATATTTTCAGAGAGAACTTCTGTTGAAAACTTAATTGCCCAAAACTCATTAGGTTATCCAGGTGTGGCAACACTTTGCCAATATTTTTCTACCGGAGCTGATGTTGCTGAAATTTGGAGCAACTATATTACTAAATATTTAAAAATTGTCAAAATTAAACATAAGCCCTTAATATAAATTGGAGTAAAAAAGATGAGCATCACTTTGATTATTATTTATCATCACCCTCCATGTCTTTAAGTTAGTATTTTAAGCTGCTATATACTACAGTGATTATAATTTACTGGCTAGCTCACTATCTTTTCCAGCTTTTTTTTAGTGTGGCTTCCCGTACTGCAAAGGTTGGTAACTAAAAATTATGTTTCCCAGACAATTGTGAAGCTCTTATTCTAAATGGGATTTAGGTTTACCTTTCTCATGCACCTTCTTTGGCCTTGAATTCCTGATTTAAGAAGGGAGAACTGTAGAATTTAGCAACTACTTTATTGGTGTATATCAAGCAGGTCTAGTGCGACCCTGAAACAAAATTTCTGATGGTAATTTCCCTTTCCCCAGTTGCAGGTAGGGCTAGTATTTAAGGGACTTACTTCCTGAAGGACAACATGACCTACTTTAGGGGAGAATGGTATTTAGAAACCAATATCTGAGAACTATCTCTACTTGCTGCTCCTGGGATTCAATTGTTTCCGGGATTTTCCACCGGGCAGAGATCGGAAATGTCTATCTATCCATCTACACACATACACACACACACACACACACACACACCTGTCCCTATGGTGGATAAAAAGCTGTGTATACCCAGTGATAACTGGAATTTAAAATCGGTACCCCACAGGGATGATTTCAAGCCTTCGGTTTTTCCATATTTGTAAAGCCTTTATCTAATAGTGAGAAATCTGGTTCTCGTTATTATCAATTTATTACTTATTTTCTCCTGTATGTGATTAAACTCATAACCCAGATAGATACCTTCTAGGCCCTGCCCCCCTTAACAATCCCAGCATTTCCTTGGCCCTACAGAGTCTACAGAGTCCTTGCCTGGCTCAGGAGAAGGAAAGTGAAAGGGGTCAATAAATATTTTTTAAAGAAAGGAAAAGGAAATTGAAGGGGAAAGAGGAAGATGTTTTTTTAGAAAATAACATTTTAAAAATCAATTCTGTCCTTTTAAAATATTTCTCATCACTGAATGAGTTAGGCTTTCTGAACAGGTCATCTGTAAGAGGTTCCTTGGGAATATGAGGCCAAGGTAGTTTTAGGCTGTCTAATTTTCACAGAGCAAAAGCTTTCTGCTTTTCTGTTATCAAGTTATGTGGCTTCTTACAAACATGACTTTTTTGTACAGTTCTTTTTGTAGCACTAGTTCTTCTTAGGAAAACAGATGTTTTCAATCTATTCAGTCCTTGCACTGAGGATCAAATATAAAAAATATCACCTTTTGCATTCAGAGTTTGCCCAGAATTTCATGAAGTATAGTTTTTCTGGTGTTTTTTGGGATGCAGTTTCACTGGATCTTGCTCTTGAGATTTCTCTTCAGGGATTCTTGTTTTGACTGGTTTTTCTATATTCCCAAAGAATTTTATCTACTGTTGAAAGTGTTTGATACAAAATTGAGTCTGAGACTTAAACGTGGGTCTAAATTCTCTAAAATTGGTTTGCAAACTTATAAAAGTTTTTTTCTAATAGCTTTTGAAAAATTTCTAGAAAGAAGGAAAGAAAGCATGGTAGTTACCACATGTGGAGGTCTTCAGGAAGGAGACTCTGAGATGACATTCAGCGTGATCTCTTAAAGAGATCAGTGCTTGCAGGGGGAGGGAGAGGACACAGTAATAGGCAGTGGGAGAAGTTACGTTGTGGTTCAGCACAACTGTAGCCTCAACTGACTCCATGGGAGAAGCTCTGGGGTGGAATGACCTTTTAGAGTTGTCTGTATGGGGTGAAGATTGCCTGGCTTTCACACCCTGTCATTGATTTGTCACAAGTCTTCCTGAAGAAGTGGGCAACTGAAGGCTGTCTGCAGATAGCACTACTCACAACCGGTGGGACATGCCCTTCCTTGGAAATGGACTGTGGAAACTCATCACAGAGACCTTGTGGACACCCTCTGAATAAGCATTCTCCTGAGCAGTGGTTTTCATCTGATTTAGAGCTGTGTATGACTAGAAAATGTCAAGAATCACTGAATTATTGGAAAAGATCATTATTTCTGTACCTTAACTGTTTTTGTCTGGAAAACTAAAGTTAATCTAGAAAGCTTTGAACTGAAGTTAATTTCTGAAACTACTTGGTAAAAATTTCATGTTCTTAAGGTTGACAAATCCATTAAGTATATTCATAAATTCTAGTATATGTTAGAATTTATGAATACCGAATACCCTATAATTATATTACATTACTAATAGCTAAGACCCACCAATGGTTACACAGGTATTTCTGAAATGCTGGAGTTTTTTTTACAGAGGTTTAATTTACATGACTCAGTGTTTGAGAGAGTACTGCCTACAACCAAGAGGGGGCAGCAGAGGGCCACCAGCACAGAGAAGGACTGGAAAATATCAAAGGAGACTTTCTAGTTTAGACTCGAAGATCTAGAGAGATAAACAGATTTATACTACATACAGAAGGACTTTGGGTTTAAGAACAATCAGTTATAAGCATGTTAAGAGAATGTGTAGTTGTTTGTGAATAGCTCTCATGGGACAAAAATTCTGAAGAGGGAAAGTTCAGATTATAGGGAAGCCCCAAGCGTGTCAGGAGGTTGTGTGCTTTCCGGGCCTCTGGTTACCTCTGGGCTTTATATCAGCGATAACTTTGACTACCCTGGAAACAAGAGAACCTTCTCAAAAAATATATTTATATTTTTTCCTACTAATTCCTATTATTTTTTCCAAAGGAAAATTTTCCCCAGAGAACAGAGTCTTAACTTTTCATAAATAAACTGCCTTTTCCTTTGAGTTTCCAGTTTTCTATTATTTTTGCTGCTCTAACATTTTATGTTTTCTTTTAAAGTATTTGTTATTTTTATTTCCTTTTCTCTGTTAAGTAATTTAAGTATAAGAGATTATATGTTTGTCTGAATATAACTTTGTCATATTTTACGTACATATTAATAGAAAGACATCGTATTTTTTTGAGATTTTCTCAATATTCTTTATTGGAAGATTTGTTTTTCTTTTAAGCCAATAATTATTTAGGACATGTTTTCCATTTTCCACAAAGATGAGCCTTTTTGTTTAAGTCATTATCATTAAATTACAGCTTTATTAATTTTAGCTGAGGATATGACTTTTATCACTTCTATTTTGGGATAACTGAAGTTTTGTGTCCTAGTAATGCTTTAATCTTTGGTTCATGAATTATTTAAAAGAATATATTTTCTAATATAAGTTATATATTTTCTGTCTAAATTCAACCTCATTAATTAGAATAATTTTAGACTTTTCAAAATTTTCTAAGTTTTAAAAGATAATCATTTTGTGCTTTCAAAGCATGATGCTATGGTTTGAATTTTTGTGTTTCCTCTCTCCCCCAATCTGTATGTTGAAATATAATCACCGATGTGAAGAGAAAGGGCCTTTGGGAGATTAAGGGGATAGTCTCCTGACAAATAGACCTAAGGAAGTTCCTTCATCCTTTCCACCACATGGGGACACAGCTAGAAGGTGCTGTCTATAGAACAGAAAGTGAGCCCTCATCAGACACTGAATCTTCTGACACCTTGATTTTGGATTTCCTAGTTTCCAGAATGGGATGAATTTCTGTTGTTTATAGTACCTTGTTATAGCAGCCTGAATACACTAAGATACATTAGAAGTAAGTATTGACATATTGTATGAAAAATTGTAAGTTTTCTCTCATTTTCACATTTCCAATAGATTTTGTTATATACATTTGATGCTATGCTTTTCAGCATATACATCTTCATTATTCTATAACTCTGACATAGGTAGTAGCCCATAAGTACTACCTAGTCAGAGATCCTACTTTATATTCTTCCACAAGATTGAGAATTCCAGGGAGTTTTGTAAGTAATTTTCTGCTTAGGTGGTACGCAGAATTCACAAGTTGGTCCTTTCTATGAATCTTAAGGTTTATAATCTACTCCCTTCCCATTCTTTGTATCTTTTCCTTGCCCTAAAATTTCATTAACCGTCTTCTATGAAGAGTGGTCTTGCCAGTCTAGAATCCACTGACTTGGCATTGGCCTTCCCCTCTTGAACCTTCACTGTAGGAATATAAAAATTTGTTTTTGAATCCACAGCCAGGGAGCAGGTGGCTCCCACTAATCCTGTTCTTGGAGACACTTATATCCTGTGGCTCTTCTGGAAATAAGTAGACTGTTTCTCCATCTTCATTGTTTGCTTTATTGCTTGTTTTAAATCTTTAACTGTTTTATTAAGCTGTCCTTAAGAGTCCTGAAACATGCTCATGTTAATAGTGAAAGAAATATTTAAAAATTCCTATCAGTAACTTGAAACCAAGTAGTAAATCCAACTTTATATATGGCCAAGTTAATTCCATACAATCCTTGAACTTTCTTACTTGAGAATGTTTTAAACATGTATTTAATGTAAATTAGTAAAAATTACAGAACAATGAACATTTATGTGTTTTTCAAGTTCAGAAAACTTGAAAGAATGCTATCACATTAAAAAACACAAGTGTACCTTTGGAATATTGATTAAGAAAAGCCTACCTGCTATCTGAACTTTGTTGGCTCTGTGACCTCAATCAGACCATTTAACTTCTCTGGACTTCTATTTACCCTTTTCAAAGCAGGAAGGGGGCCAGTGGTACCAGATGGATCTTCCTCCCCGCAGGTGTTTAGAAAGAGGTAGGGTTGCTTTTGTTGTCACAAAAATTGAAGAGTACTAAGGGGCAGAATATTAGTTATCCTTTAATATACTACATGAGACAGTGTTATATTAGAGGATTATCTCAACACAAATGCCAATGATGTACCCTTGGAAACACTGGCAGATGATCATTAACCTTGACTAAGCTTTTTAAAAATAGTTTTATTTCTGTGGATCTAGAAAATATGTTGAAAAACATAGGAGAGAAAATCAACTCCAAGAAAGTTTCATTTCTCTTTTTATCTGATGAAAATCCTTAATACAAAAGACAATTGTGTTAACATCTTAGGCTGTTTTTCAGTGTCTTGGACTATTGATTAATAATCGCTGGAAAAATGAATTTATATTCCCTGCATAAAAACCTTATTATCCACACATTCTGATTTTTTAAATAAACTTTCAAAATTTTAGTATAGTTTTCGATTTACAGAAAAATTGTAAAGATAATGCAAAGGATTTATGAATCTCCTACAACCAGTGCTTTAAATACTTTCATTAGGTGATGGATAAGGAGGATGAAATAATACAACTGACATATGGGACAAAGCCTTAAACTACATAAACAAGATTAAACACAACCAGTTCTTTCAACTATGCTTTCGCAAGTAAATCAGTTTTATGCTGTATTTATTGAGACAGTACTCTCTAGTGCACTAGAGAAAGCTCTTTCCCTAATAATCTATTCAATATTGGCTATCTCATTGGCTACCCTATGAGATATTAGAAATAATGGAAATAATGGAAATAATGGAATAATATTCATGCTAGGCTTCGAATTTTTAAGTGGCAGAGACTGCATCATATTCATTTTTTATATGCAGTATCCAGCATATACTGGGTGTTCAGTAAATATTAATGAAACTGAATTGTAATATGAGGAAGGGAAGAGAATATTGCCTCTCTATTCTAACATTTTTCTATAGATTAAATTTTTGTTTGCAGTACACATCCACGTTAGCACAAGAAATAATTTTCTTTGAGTTTTTCCCCACATTGCTAGTTGTAAACTTTTATGCTGCGTAGTTGAGAGTTCACACAAAAAATGCTGTCTTTAGACTATCCCTAGAATTTTTTTGGCTACTCCAGAGGATTAAAAACTTTCATGCTTAGAATTCCATATCTGACCAGTTCCTATAAAATAAGTAGGGACTGTATTTTCTTATATAAGAGGAAATTTATTTTGCCACAAATATGCCAAACATATTTTCTTCATATACATACTGAATATAGTAAATTCTAGATTATGAGGTATGAATTCCACAGCTCACAAATTACATAGATTTTGAGTTCTTTTCTCCCACTTGTAAGTAATATTTCTATATTTTCCATGAAAGAGTCAGGTAACTATGGTGTCTTAGTCATTTTAGGTTGCTGTAAGTACATACCACAAACTGGGTAACTTAAACAATTAAAATGTATTTCTCATGGTTTTGGTGCCTGGGAAGTCCAAGATCAATGTTTACTTGCGGTGCCTAGTGAGGGCTTCCTTCCTGGTTCACAGACAGCAGTCTTTTCTCTTTACGTGGCAGAAAGAGGGAGCAACCTCTCTTAGGACTCTTGTAGGGATACTAATCCTGTTCATAAGGTCTCTATTCTCATGACCTCATCTAATTCTAGTTGCTCTCCAAAGACTGCAACTCCAAATGCTATCACATTAGGGGTAAGATTTCAACATAGAAATTTTGGGTGATAGAAGCATTCAGTACATAAACGATAGTGAGTCTCTGAAATTTTCATGTAGCAATTCTTGTGGAGATTTAAAAGTCACAAAGGAGGCATAAAAATATGCCTCATAATTGGTTTATGGATTACTAGTAAATTTATCCAAATGCTACCATTATTATGAATAGCTGTTGTTTGATATTATTAATAAAAATTCATATTTACATATAATAATTTGTAGTAATAACTTATATAATTTTTTTTTTCTGTTTTTTGCTGTTTTTGGCCGGGTTTGAACCTGCCTCCTCCAGTATATGGGGCCGGCACCCTTCTCCTTTGAGCCACAAGCGCCACCCACTATTTTCTTTTCTAAAAACTCAATTCAAACTAGCTTAAGAAAATAAAGGGGTTTATTTTGCATTTCGGGATAACTGGATCCAGGGATTTAAATAAGATTTTCAAGAGTTTCCTTTTTCTATCACTTTTTTTTTATGTTTTAGCTTTTGTCTTTTCCTCTACCATAGGCTTCTTTCAGGAAGGTTTATGTTAGCCTGGTTAGTATTGTCCCCTGCCCTCCCCAAAATGGAATTGTTTATTTTGGGGAATTAAAAGGCAGAATGAATAGCCTAGCCTAGCTGTAGTGTTGCCAATTCTGCTGTCCCTGGGGCAATGGAGGGCTATGGAGGTCAGATCAATCCATGTCATGTACCCTCCTAAGGTCAAGAAGGTGGGGTGCTGATTTTTAACTCCTTATTTCCCAGACTAGCATGGGGAACAGATAATATTCCAAGGAAAATTGGGACTCCAACACTAAATAAATATAGGGGAGGGGGAAATAATAACAAAACCCAAAGAGATTTCTATTATATTTAGCCAAATATGATCAACTGTGTTACTGTTTCTGGTAATGATAATAAGTTGATTCCAATGGATGTTATTAAAGTTCCTCAAATATTTTCTGGGTGTTAAAACAGATAACTATACATAATCTTTGGAGGCATGCTAATGAGGTAGATACTTATAAGGATTTTCTTTTTATTCCTAGTGCAAAGGGTGTGCCTACATTTGTTGCCTTTTCTGGTAGATTTTGTAGGAATGAATAAAAAGTTTAATTTTGAGGCTTTATTTCTGGGTGTTAAGTCTTTTGAATTTGGAGATCATGGCTGAAAGAGCCTTTAATAATCAAAATTATTTTCTTAAAATTTCTGTTACTTTCCCTCTCTCTTCTTTTTCTAGTTCTTTATTTTAGAATCTTCACCACCAATATAATGTGTTTTCCTTTTGAAACAATTCATTTAACTATAAAGTTCACCTTGCCTTAGGGAATATTGGCTCTGAATACCTGGAATAAAAATGCATTTAACGGGGCACTGCTTTATTTACTATGGTTCAAATAACATTTATGCAATGAAGTGATCAGTGTTCAGCAACTGAGTTCAGTTGCTCAGAAAACACTACCCTTCATTTAAGATTCCTTGAAAGTTGTGTCTGTCTATTTCAATGCATTTCTTATCTAAATTTAGCCTGTTTGTTGGAAACGCCTGGATGCTCAGAGATAGTTATTTCCCAGAGCTTTAAAAATGATTTAGCACAAATTGTGTTCTATTTTCTGGCTTTAAACTATTATTTAAAAAATAAAATGTTACCATCCTATATAGCATTTTTCATATTTCTGTTGTATTTAGTTATAGACATCATTGTTTATTTTGTGCACTTGAAAGACAAACATTTTGCACAACTATAGCAAGTAAAAGTCTCGTTTATAAATATATAAAGACTTGCAATGCAGACACTTTTCAGGTCATGTCTTAACCTTTCAAAAATTGTAGTGGTGTTCTAACACATCAGCATCTCAGAGGACTCTATTTTTAGTTCAAGTAATATAAAATGTATTTTATTTTGTGCATGTCTGAGAAATAGGACACCAATACCTTAAAATAACCAGATTAAGTTCTTCTTGAAATATTCAGGAATATTCTTGGTAATCTGTGAGTCTTATCTTTTCATATTTCTTCAACCACTATCCTTGGTGGATTTGTCTTTTACTGTTTAATACTCAAATGTTACCAAATTTCTCTCTTTGCTCTCTTCTCACTCTGTATCAGAGACTTCACAGATCAAATGTGGCCTACAGAGAGTGTGTTATGATAATAATGATGATTTTTTGGCTCTGTCAGTACTTGGAAATTAATTGATAAATAAATAAATAAATAAATAAATATTTAACAGTTTGGAGATTTTACATTAAATCTATGTCTAGCTTTTCCTGAAAACCTGGACTATCTGGATCACGTCGGTTGGTCTTTCCATTAGGCGATAGTTAGCTGGTGCTGTGTGCCAGCTGCCCCTTTGGACAGGACATACCCTGTCTCTTCCACCTGTCACTTCCTTTAGTATCCTTCAGAAACTGAGTCTAAGTCTCAGTTATCAAGTATGACACTTGGGCTATTATTTTCCTCATAGTATAGAAATATTTCTTGACATTTAGCCTCCATAAAAAATTAGAAAATGAAAGACCCAGACAGCAATATTATGAAGGAAACCTGGAAGAATGTGAATGTCAATGTCCAAATGGCAAGTGTAGCCTCTTGTCTCTGCAAGATTGCATTTACTTCTGTGAGATTTTAACTACCATTTTAGTGTTAATTGTTCTAAAATATATACCTCCCTTTCAGATATCTGTTCTAAACTTCTGGGCCATCTACACATCCATTGCTTATTTAGCATCTTTGCTTAAATGTCTCATAGACCTGTCAAGTGTAGCAAGCCTGACGTGAGCACATCATCTCGCTCCCCAGAGTCACTCTTCCACCTGCGATCTGTGTTGTGGCAGATTGTATTATTGTTACCAGCTGCTCATTTTTCTGCCCTATGAGAGGATTCTGTATCTCTCTCCACTGCAGTGTGCATACAGTGCTTTCCTTGGGAAGAGCATACTTTCCCATATCATTTAGATTAGGATCAGCCGTGTGACTTGTTTTGGCCAATGACCTGTGATCAGAGGTGACACCAGTCTCAGCAGAAGGCTTTCATTGTGCGGTTTCACCAGCTCTTTGGCTCTTGCTCTCTCCTTTGACAAGTACAAATCACACATTATTTATTCTCCTTCAACTTGGATCCCAGAGTGAAAGAACAACAAAATTACTGGATAAAATATTTTTTAAAAAATGTATAACTAGGCCCGGCACCTGTAGCTTAGATGCTAGGGTGCCAGCCACGAACACTGAAGCTGGCAGGTTCAAACCCAGCCTGGGCCTGCCAAACAATGACAATTATAACCAAAAATAGCCAGGCGTTGTGGCGGGTGCCTGTAGTCCCAGCTACTTGGGAGGCTGAGGCAGGAGAATCACTTAAGCCCAACAGTTGAAGGTTGCTGTGAGCTGTGACGCCTCAGCACTCTACTGAGGGCGACATACTGAGAGTCTGTATCAATATAATTGTAATAATAATAAATAAATAAAAATAAAGAAAGTGCAACTAACCCCGGTGTGGTAACTCACACCTGTAATCCAAGGTTTCAGGAAACTGAGGCAAGAGCACTGCTGAGCCTAGGAGTTTGAGACCAGCCTATGCAACATAGTGACATCTCATCCCTAAAATTAAATCCATCCATCCGTCTATCAATAATCACAATAATTACCTAGGTGTGGTAGCATGTACCTATTGTTCCAGCTATTTGGGAAGTTGAGGTGGAAGGACTGCTTGAGCCTAGGAGGTCAAGGTTACCTGAGTTACGATTGTGCCACTGAACCCCAGCCTGGGCAACAGAGCAAGACCTTGTTTCTAAACAAAAAGGGCAGTTATAGCAAAAGTGTGAAAACTTCTTAAAGACCAGAAACCTCAAGAAATTTTGAATCTCTGTCTAATGCAGTGCTAGAGTCAGCATTTACACTAAGGATATCAGCCAAATCCTTGGTGATTTAAAGTTTTGTACTTTAATGTGCAGATTATCAGAGTCAGGAGCACTTGGAATCATGTTTAAAATAAAGAGATTCGAGCAAGACCCAGAGGTAAACCCAGGAATTCACAAAACACATATGGGTATGAACTATCCTATTCAGGAGAAAGGAGAGAATAAGGATACTTGCCTTTCTTGGTGTTGATCGTGGATGGAAGTGGAGGGAAATGAAAATTCTTCCTTTGAGAATGCTCAGCAAGCCTTCCCTTTGGTTTGGGGCCAGAATTCACATGCCCCTTATGCCTGGGAAAAACCCCAAGCCACAAATTTATGTAAAAGTGGTCTTGAGCTAGTAGTACACCCAGACTCCTGGCAGTTTAGCAAACGCAAATCCTCTATGGAGATACATACTTTACATAAACTCAGGCCATGAAGAAGTCACACTGATGAAGGTTCAAGGAACATAAGTTCACAAAAACTAAACAATTCTTGAAAAAAAATGAGCTACCCGCAGCAAAATTTAGCAGAACAACAAAATAAAGAGCTAGATTCAGAAAATGGCATATATTTGAATGCTTAAAGATAATGAAAATAAGTATTTAATATATTTAATAGTAAGAGAGGACAGTTTTAAGTCCTTAACCAATCTCCTTTTCATGGATACTAAGATGAGAAACACTGCTTTAGACAGCAATAGGATTTTTTGCTTTGTTTTAAAATTGGACCGGGGAAGGGGGATGAGGGGAAGTGAAGCCCCAGCCTTACATTAAGGCTGTGTAATTACATTACATATTTATAGTCCATACGCAAATCCCAGGGGTGAGAAAGAAGGTGGCACAGCCCATGGAGTAGTTTTATTCAGGCTTCCTATCACATTCACTTTACACCCCTGTGACTGAGGTCTTTGCAAGCACAAGTGGAGCAGTTGTGGTGCAATTCCTTGTCTTAGGGACTGCTTATGGAGACAGCAGCAAAGCTATTTCAATTTTATAATTCGTTTAGTTTCTTATAAATCCACGTTTCTTTGTGAAGAAAGAAAGAGTAAAACATTTAAATGAAAGTTAACTGCATTATAAAATATGAGGTCTGACAGTGAAGTTCATGAACTTATGCACTATGCACCCACACCGGCAGCTTTGTGCCACCTTCTTGGTAAGTTTCCATAATCTTGTTACAGCAGCTACTCATAGCTGTGTTTGTCACAATGCATGGCGTTGTATTACTGAGTGGCCTTCATTATTGTTGTGTGTCTTTGCAAGAACATCAGACCTTGAATTAGAGCCGTGAACAAATTTTTTGTTGAAGTGAAATCAGGGATGATAATCAAAGTTTATGAGGATGATGCCATGAAGAAAATAGCAGTGTATGAATGGATTAAATGTTTTTCTGAGGTTAGAGAAAGCATTACCGATGAAGAGAGGTCAAAGTGGCTAGTAAAGAACAGAACTGATGAAAACATTTAAAAATTTGTTAAATTGTGCATCAAAATCCTCAGTTGATTCTGAGAAGCATAGCGGAACAGGTCAATATCGACATCAATAAAGAGTTAGGATAATTTTTACTGAAAATCTTGGCATGAGAACTGTGTCTGCAGAAATGGTCCAGAAGGAGCTTACTGATGAACACTGGCTGGAAAGGCATTTTTAGCAGGTAAACAAGCAACTGTACTTCTCTACTCACCGGACCTGGCCCTCAGTGACCTTTTTCTTTAGCCAAAGATAAAGGAAATATTGAAAGGAGACATTTTGATGACATTCAGGACATGAAGGGTAATACGACAGCTTTATTGGCCATTCCAGAAAAAGAGTTCCAAAATGGCTTTGAAGGATGAACGAGGTGCTCACATCAGTACATAGCCCCCGGTGGGGAGGACTTTGAAGATGGCCATGGTGGTATTCATCAATAAGGTACATAGCAGTTTTTCTAGGACATGTTCAGGAACTTACACACCTTACATTCAATCCTAGTGTGCAATGGATAAAATAATAAATGAATAAAAGAATTTTCCATTTTCAGAAATATTGTTTCGTGATAAGACTCTGGGTTTGCATAATGTGTTCCAGACATAATGCATATTTTGAAAACCAAACAATAAGACACAAAATATTCTATAAATTTAAGTTTATTTCTTCATTCTTTTATCCTTAAACATTAACGGTTGGTTGCTTGAAGGGAATAAAATTAAGCTAGTCACTTAAAAGTCACCTTTAAGTGACTAGCTTAATTTTTTTAATGCTTTGTAATTCATAAGACAAAATAGCTCATATTCAACCAAAAAAATTATTAAAAGGTTCACCTGAGCCCAGGAGTTTGAGGTTGCTGCGAGCTATGATGTCCTGGCACTCTACCAAAGGCATCAAAGTGAGACTCTGTCTCCAAAAAAAAAAAACCCTTAATTTTTGTTCGAGATGTTCTATTGCCTGCTTAAATAAAATCTAATTTCTAATTTGTCTTGGATATAGAAGGCCATACAACAGCTCCACCCCATGCAACATAATTAGAAATCTGTGGATTGCTGGTAAATTTTTCTTTTTCTTATCTAGATGCTACCTTTTCCTCCTAGTTGCTTTTTTTTTTCTTTTCTGTCTTTTTTTTATTCCTGCCAGAGACATGTTTTAGAGGTAATAGATGAGAAGCTCATAGAGATGAGAGCTGGAGCGAAGGGTGGCAGAGCAGAGAGATGGTGCTATTGACCTGCTGTATCCAGTCTGCACAGTGAACGTTCCACCTGCCACATGGGAAAAATAAACTCATATATGTCTAATCCATCACAGTGAGACGAATGTCACCTGCCCCCAAAACGAATCCAAAACTGATATAGAATATCATTTTAATATCAATGAAATACATACATTTCCCACAACTCAGTTCCTCTCTCTCAAACTTTTATTTTGTTTCTGTTAAAATTATCACAATAGTCACCAAGAACTTACTCTCCAGCAAAACGTGAGTACATTTTTTATAAATACCATTATCAAATCAATATTGAAATCCAAATATAATACAATGATATCTATCAAGAGACACAAAAGAAAATACTTTGAAATACAAAAAGAATCTGTAAGTATATAATCACGAGGTAAATTTTAGTAAAGCAGCAACAACAATAATAAATTAAGCATTGACATTTAAACTATGTATTAAAGTTCTCAAATTACTGGACTTACACAAACTGCTGTACCCCAATATATTTCACTTTCTTTTCAAATGTCTAGTGAAAAATTAGTGAAAATTCATATACATAGCCAAGAAGAAAACATCAATAATTTTTTTAAAACCTTAAAAAAAGGGGAAATTGTCTGAATACAGCAGATTAAATAAAACCCACAATCATTTGAAAATGTGAAAATTGTCTCCCAAATAGTGTGTGAACTTTTCTACTGCACAGGGAGATGGGTTGAGGTTGAAACCTGGAAGGAAGTTTCAAGACCAGGGCCTGAATGTTTGAATGGGGCATTTTGGAAAATGTAATGTGTACAACAGAATTGGGATAGAGATTTGCCATTCCTCCACAAATAAAAAATTATCTGAATGAACTATTATCTTCAAAAGAGCCAGAGAGTTGAATATATAGTACAAGCAAAGAAACTTGCACCTAGGACAGTGAGGTGTTTAATGGGTTGTGATTGGGGAAGGGGAAGGTAGGGCCTGGAGAGATCATCCCAGGTACCCAAGTGCACAGCCCAGGGGTCTCGCCCATGGGCTGTGAAATCCCAGAGCAGGCATCTTGTCTTGTCTTAGAGGATCGTTTTGCTTTAATGGATGCATTCTGTAAATAGGGGGTGACTTAGTGTCAACACCAGGACCAATTTTGTCATCAGTTGTTTATAGCTATGAATTTCTTCCTCTTCTTGAGAAGGTAAGTTTTTTGGATGCTCAGGGTAAAAGTGGAGAAACAAACTGTTAATAATCTCTAATTAACCCCAAGAATTTGCCTGTCAGAGCTATCGATAGATAGCATGAGTGTCTTTTGATTGGGCACAATACATCCTACAAACTATACCCAGGGTCCTCAAACTTTTTAAACAGGGGGCCAGTTCACTGTCCCTCAGACCATTTGTGGGCTAGACTATAGTTAAAAAAAAAACAAAAAAAAAACTATGAACCAATTCCTATGCACACTGCACATATCTTATTTTTTTGAGACAGAGCCTCAAGCTGTCACCCTGGGTAGAGTGCCGTGGCATCACAGCTCACAGCAACCTCTAATTCCTGGGCTCAAGCGAGTCTCTTGCCTCCGCCTCCCAAGTAGCTGGGACTATAGGCACCCACCACAACGCCCGGCCATTTTTTTTGGTTGCAGCCGTCATTGTTGTTTGGCGGGCCCGGGCTGGATTCGAACCCGCCAGCTCAGGTGTACGTGGCTGGCGCCTTAGCCCATTGAGCCACAGGCGCTGAGCCCACATATCTTATTTTGAAGTAAAAAAACAAACCGGGAACAAATACGAATACAATATTTAAAATGAAAAAAAAAAAAGGCGTCCCCTATATACAAAAAAAAAAAAAAAAGACCTCCTAACTTCAGAAAAAAAGGCCCCCTTTAACTACAAAAAAAGGCCCTACTAACTGCAAAATAAAAAAGAAATAGTCCTCCTAACTTCAAAAAAAAAAAAAAATCCAAACTTGTTCTTACCTTAGTCCTCAGGCAGCAGCAGGCTCTGCACAGGCAAGCTCGTCACTCATCTGATCACGAGTCTCAATCTCACCCGAGACTGAAAGGAGGAGTAGAGAGACAGAGAGAAGGAGGGGAGTCAGAGAGTGCCATGCACACTCCACACAATGTGCACAGTGCCTGAGACGAGTTGGCTGTTAAGCAGGACAGGCAGTGGTGCCAAAAACATCTAGTGGGCCGGATAAATGTCTCGGGGGGCTGCATGTGGCCAGTGAGCTGGACTTTGAGGACCCCTGATCTACACCTTGAGCTGTGGTCTCATCACCAGTTCACTTACCATGCTTTCATCTTCAAAGTAATGTATCACATTTTAAAAACACAGGGAGGAAGGGGCATGGTTTGCAGCCTCAGCTTAGTTTGCAAGAAACTTTATGTCTCAAAACAAAAGGGTATTATAATACACACAACCTGAAATATTATATACATATTTGACTGTTTTATGTTAAATAAGTACATAATGTACTGCGTATTATAACTGATTTAAAAATAACATGCAAGAAAAAAATAATAATAACATGAAAACCAGGGGTGTGGTGGTTCATGCCTGTAGGCTCAGCTTCTTAAGGAGGCTTGAGATCAGGAGCTGGAGACTGCAGTGAGTTAAGATCACTCCACTGTGCTGACCCAGTTTCTGGGGAACAACAACAACAAACAAATAGCAACAAACAGGAAAAAATTAAATAAGGGGTATTATTTTAAAACATTTCCTATGATAAATTCACATACAGAAACTGCAGTTCATTTGATTTTTTTTTTTAACTTTACTGGTTTTCAGATATTTTTGAATGGACAGATATTATTTTCAAAAAAACTTATACATGTCATTTGGACTCTAGGATGACATTTTAAAAACTAATACTATTAATTCATCGAATGCTAAATATGTGCTGAATCAGAACTAGGTGCTATGGGAAATAAAAGACAAATAAGAGAAGGGGACTTTTCCTGAAAAGCTGCATGACAAGAGGAGAAATGAGACTTTCGCACAGAGCATATGGCAGAAAATAGCAGCTGCTCTCAGACTAGGGGTGCTGGGGAAGCAGAGCTCATGACCGCTCCATCGCATCATTTATGATTTACTTTTAAAGTGTACAGTCAGCTTTGCGTCAGTGAATAGCAAAGCTGAATTCATAAAATAGATCTGTGTGTACCTGTAGAACATGTTATTTACCATTCATGTTTTTGAGAACAGGAACCTTGTTGCCATTATTTTATTAGATCTCTTTCCTTCCAGATTTGGAAATGTTTTGTAAAAGGAGAAAGTAAGGGTAATTTGCTTTCAACAGACCTGTTTTGACATGGCTAATTTGAAACACACCTGGGAGTTACAATAACACAAAGACAACACTGGACTCATTTTCTGGTCAAATAGATGAATAAATAAATTCACATTGAATTTTAAATATGAAAATAAGCTTTACAGCTGAGGATTTTAAAAGCCTCTAGAATTTAAGTAATGCTTCATAGACTTTCAAAAGCTGAACTCTTGATTTCCCCAAACGTTTCTAAAGCATTATAAAATAAATCTCTTGGCGAATAGGAAATCTCATCCTACTCTTTTCAAAATGGTCATCTGACACCAAAATGGAAAGCACACATAGAGAATAATAGGAGGAAAAGACATCAAATATTTATAGCCTCTATTATTGCATTTCAATTTAGAATTTAGTATTGTGATAGTTACACAGATCACACGTAGGTACTATTCAAAGTACTTCGATAATAGGACAGCAGAATAAGACAAAATAGAGTTAAGCATTTCATTTTATTCTTCTGTTTCCATCCTTTATTTTAGGTTATAAAGAGATAAATACAGCAAGCACACAATGCCCGAATTGGCAAGGAAAAGGAGTTAGGTATCTAAAGTTTAAATTACATTATTCAGAATATATTTACGGGAACAATTAATAATATTAGCATTTTGAAAATTACAAAGGAAGAGACTATTTAGGCCTATTTTGATTGTTCTGAATTCATTCACATGGAAATTTAAAGTCTATCTAAAGGTAAGGAAACAAATACTTTCCTTAGTAACTATATGTAATCGTGTAATACATAGTTACAACCCATTTTTTAGATTAGTGCTTCACGGGACGAAAATCATCTTGTGTTCTAGCACACAGGTCCATTTCAAAAACATTGTGAGATTCTGGTGACCTTCACCAGTTACTTCCCAACTTTTCTTGACTGCAACCCACAGAAAGAAATGTATTGTTGAATCACAGCCAAGAAGATAATCTAGCGTATTCCCTCTCTAGGTGGCTGAATCATGTGTGAGCCATTCATACCAATGCGAAGTTCTTCTATTCTTCAAACTGCTATCATTCAAGTCATCTGTGAAATAAGTCTAATAAGAGTTGCCCCATTAGAATTAGGAGGATTGCATCAGAGGATATAGGTAATAGACTCTGTATGTGAGTGATACAGAAAAGACAGTGAAAAAAATAGTATTACTACTATGATTAAAGAGATGATACGGTATCCTGCTTGAGCAACCTCTTTTAAACTGTAGAAACCATTGATTGTCAACATTTTTCCTTCCTATATTCCTCTTAGGCAATTGAATTTCCCATGCTACAATTCATACCATACGTCTAGCATTTATGGCAATGTCCTCTAACGTATTTATTCATGGTTTTCTCACCATCTCTGTGCAATCCTCTAATGTCATGAGCTCCCTGAGCTCGGGGACCCTGTCTTACTCCAGTTTCATGCCCAGGGCCTAGCACTGAGATGGACACACAGTCAAGTCTTTACACATACTGGTTTAATAGGTGTGAATACAGAAAATAATTAACTAAGGTATTCTCTTGTCCTTTTAAAATTGGTTTTATTTTTTAAAAAGTAATACATGCACATTCATAATGTATAAGTCAAACTACAGTAATTTTCTGCCTAACCCTTCTCCAGTTCTCTTTCCCAGAGGCAATCACTTTTTTTTTTTTTTTTTTTTTTGAGACAGAGCCTCAAGCTATCACCCTGGATAGAGTGCTGTGGCTTCACAGCTCACAGCAACTTCCAATTCCTGGGCTCAAGCGAGTCTCCTGCCTCTGCCTCCCAAGTAGCTGGGACTACAGGTGCCCACCACAACGCCCGGCCATTTTTTGGTTGCAGCCATTGTTGTTTGGCGGGCCCGGGCTGGATTCGAACCCGCCAGC
>CAUYRH010142661.1:0-41279 GCA_963574655.1 Perodicticus potto | reverse complement strand
CAGCATTTATTAATGCCTGGTTTGTGGTGGGGTTCCCCTCGTCAACCGAGACCGACTTCCTGGTCTCTGTCAGGATTCTCTCTCCTCAGTTGTGAAAAGCACCTGTAGCACCTGCTGACAATCATCCCAAGTGGGCTGCTGTCTGATTTCACAGTGCTGTCAGACATCTGAGGTCCTGATGGAGGCAGGTTTTTCAGGTGAAGACATCTGAATACTGCAGACTATGTGCCCGCCACTATTTTCTTACTTCAAGTCGTCCCGCGCACGTGTTCGGAGCTCTGCAAAGCGAACCATCTCGGTCGGACGCCGCGGGGGAAAGGGGAGAGCCACGATTTCTATGTAAAAGAAGCTTTACATTTAAAAAGACAAAGACTAGTTTCCAGTAGTTATTTTCCTGGTACATTGCCATATTAAACATACAGTTTTTACCTGGATTCATACATAAGAATTTTATGTTTTTACTTCTGGAGATGGTCTATGTCAGCATTTTTCAATCTTTTTAATCTCATGGCATGCTTGATCCGATAGTTAAACTTCCCTGGCATAGTTCAGTTATGTTGATCAAAAAAAGATACTTACTGTGCTTTGAACTTCTTCTGAAAATAATTTAATTAATGATCTTGAAAAATTTTCACAGCATACCCATGTGTAAAAACGGCACACCACTTGAAATTCACTGCTCTGTATCATTCGGATAGCCTTGCTATAAACTAGGGACCTTTGTGGGTACTACAGAAATAGAGTGGCTAGATGGGTTTCGAAAAGTAAGAGATGTTCACATCCAAAGCAAGAGCCTTCGTGTTCAGTGATTAAGAACCCGGGCTGTGGCAAATTCCAGATTTATAACATATTAGCAGAGTGAGTTTGAATAAGCCACTTAAGTTTTCTAGAAATCCATTTCCTTCCCAGTCTAGAAGGTGGCCACCCATACAGAGTGCCCATAAAGTTCATGTGCAAATAGCATCACATCATACCTAATACACGGGAATGACACAATAATTTTTATAACTATCAGTACCAACAGCTCTATTTAGCACTAACTGGGTATATCTTCTCCTTCTCAGTGGACAACACTTTGGCAGAGCTTTGGGGAGCTGCCTGAAGCTGTGCCTCGCTGTTGATTTGTCTTCTTTTACCTCATCTACTCTGTTTTGTCCAAGCAGGTGAATGACACAAACAACAGAGTGGTCATTTAATAGGAATGTTATGAGGTTTAGCAAAGCTTTGACATTTCTGGCAAGAAGAATGTCTAGAAGCACATTAGTAATTTGATATTTTTTAAAAAAGCAAAACCCCAAAACAACAAAAAGAGCTAAATGCTAGAAGTACAAACAGCCCAAAGTTACCGTAGCTATTTTCAAAGAGTTGGAAATGCTGTAGGAGTTATCTATAATCCAGGTACAGCATGGGCCTCTTTCTCTTTAACAAACAGCTCCCGGGACATGAAGAATCTCTCTCAGCAGTTATAAAAGCAGTTCTCATGGGTTGGTTCCATTTCTCATCTGAAAGAAAAACTCCTGCACCTGGCAAGACTTCCCTGGTAACAGAAGCCAAAGGCAATGTTTAGATGTGCCATTAAATTAGGGGAGTTCTTAAAACAAAAACCTCATTTATTCCAGAAGCAGTCTTATTTACACAGTGTCTGGCACACAGTAGGACCTCAAGTTATATTTGCTGAGTGAATGAATGAATGGATGGAAGAGAAGGTAACTTGGCAATGTCTCTCTTTATGTTCTGACTTCAGAGCCACCAGAAACAGTCCAGCCAGGTGCCACAGCCCAGACTGCCAGCTCACATTCTTTGCCACACATTGAGCAGCAGCTGCGGAATGAAGAGTGCTACCATGGCAAGCTGAGCAGAAAGGCAGCCGAGAGCCTCTTGGTAAAGGATGGGGACTTTTTGGTTCGAGAGAGTACAACATCCCCTGGCCAATTTGTGCTGAGTGGACTACAGGGAGGACAGGCAAAACATCTTCTCCTGGTGGATCCTGAAGGCAAGGTATCATTGACTTTTCATTACAAGTTTCACAGGATGTGGTTCTATTAAGGATCCTCTGAATAACATCCAAAACTTGGTATTAAATAGTGTTCAAGGCTAAGCACTTATTTTTTCTTGAGCCTGCTCTTAGCATGTATTGTATATGGTAAATAGAAGCTATGAAAGGGTCATAGTGGGAGGCCACTCTAGAGTATCAAGTAGAGGAAAGCCTCTTTCTGCCCTTCTCAATTCAATTCAGTGAATTAGATGAATACCAACTACATGGACGTATAGGGATTTACACTTGACTATTGAACAGTATCAGATGCATAATACTTACTCTCAGAGTACTTATAATTTCATAAAACAAGGGCTTAAATAATTATAATGTAAGGCTGAATGAGAAAAGAATGATTAAACCGAAGCATATGGTGTTCTCAGGATAGAAAGGTCATTTTGGCTGAGGCAAACTGAGAAAATTAGTTGTAGGTTCTGACATGTAAGGTGAACCTTGATAGAAGGCAGAATTTCAAAAGGGGGATATTAGAAGTACAGGAAAGGAACCACTGGAGCAAATTGTGTTAGAATGGTGTTGAGTCCACAGAAGATGTATGGCTGGGACAGAGGATGCCTGTAGGTAGAAAGTGATCCTGGAAAGGTAGTTTAGAGCTATCATATAAAGTGCGAATATAGACCAAAATATGCAATTTGTCAGACAGTGGAGAGACAATGGCGGTTTTGGAGAAGAAAGGTAATGCAACTGAAGCCCATGTGAGTGGTTACATCAGCAAGGTGCCAAAATAGGAAACCCAAGCTTTCGGTCCCACACAGAAACGCCAATTAACAATTATATATGGACCAAAATACATTTATGAGAATTATAGAATCCAGTTAAGAAGTTGTCGTTCCTTAAGTGAACATAAAACTGAGAACAGCTCAGTTGAAATGGGTAAGAAGAGAAATTTCCCTGTACCGGCAACAGCCCTTCCCCATTCAGCATAGCTTGGTATTAGGACAGAATGCCCTATCTTATGACTTTTCCCATGAAGGGTGGGGGAAAGTAGGGAGGAGCATAGATCTGTGTTTTGGATTTTCCGTAGGATACCTAGGGACTGATTTTTATCTTGCCTCACATGGAGTACTGGCAGAACCAGCTTAGTTTGGATGCCTACAAGCCTTTGAGAAAAAGAAGAATACAGGATAGCTTGCTGCAGCTGGCCATCAGGACAAAGTGCATAAATGGAAACGTCTCCCTAAAAAGGAGTGAGAGGAGTGAAGTGTGCACCTAGAATTTTGGATTTCTGGAGGGATGCCTCATGGGGTGGTATCTGTCTTGGATGACTTCAGGAACTAATGGGAAACTGGTGTACCTTGGGTGCTTGGTGGCTACTGAGGACAAAGAAGAGTGGGGTGACTTGCTACTGTAGAACCAGAGAACTTGCAGTGACACAGAGGGAGCAAGAGATTGTAAACTCCTGAAAAATTAGCAAACATTTCTAACTGAAAAATCAAACACATAGGCCCAAAGAAGTCACATCCCCTACAAAAGGTTTTACAGGTCCCCAGAATCTGTAGTTGGGCCGGTTGGTGAGGAACTTCCCTTGTACAAAGCTAGTTCATAAGAAATGGGAGAAGTGGTAGTTTTTCAAATGTTTGCATTGAAACACAAAGTTATTAGACAAACAAAGAGGCATGGAAACATAGTCCAAAGAAATAAAATAAATCCTCAGAAGCTGATCCTAAAGAAACAGAGTTATATGTATTACCTGACAAAGAATTAAAA
Source organism: Perodicticus potto (assembly GCA_963574655.1). Classification (NCBI taxonomy): domain Eukaryota; kingdom Metazoa; phylum Chordata; class Mammalia; order Primates; family Lorisidae; genus Perodicticus; species Perodicticus potto. The sequence goes on along the minus strand of CAUYRH010142661.1, from coordinate 37,519 downwards.
ATAACCATCATAAAAAGTTCTAAGAGCTCCAGAACATAATCCATGGACAAAATTAGAATATCAACAAGGAGACAGAAAATATAAAAAAGAACCAGATTCAAACTTTTAGAGCTAAAGAATACCATAATTGAATAGAAAAGCTTACTAGAGGAGTTCAACAGCAAACATGATCCAGCTGAAGACCAAAATATCAGCAAACCCAAACACATTTTAAATTATCCAGACAAAGGAATGAAAAGAAAGGTAAAAAAAGCATACAAGATTTGTAATATACCATCAGTCAGACCAGTACAGGCATTATGGAGTTCAAAGAGAAGAGAGAGAAAGAAAAAAGTATGCAGCTTATTTAAAAAATAATGACCCATGCCTATAGTCCCAGCTACTAGGGAGGCAGAGGCAAGAGAATTGCTTGAGCCCAAGATTGTGAGGTTGCTGTGAGCTATGATGCCATGGTACTCAAGCAAGAATGACAAAGTGAGACTCTGTCTCAATAAAATAATAATAATAATGATGGCCCCAAACTTTCCAAATTGGGGGAGAAAATGGACTCAACAAGTCAAATGGACTCCAACTATGAGGAACTCAAAGAAATTAACACCAAAATAACTTATAATCAAGTTGTTGAAAGTCAAAGAGAATTTTGAAAGCAGTAGGAAGAGATTTGTCATGTACAAGGCTATCAGCAGGTTTCTCATACCCCTCATAAGACTATCAGTGAATTTGATATATTCCAAATACTGGAAGAAAGAATACTATGTCTAGTGAAACTATATCTTAGAAATGAAGAAGAACTGTAGGACTTCCTGAGATAAACAAAAGCTGAGGAGTTTATTACCACTAGACATGCCTTATAAGAAGTGCTAAAGGGCTCCTTTAAGTTGAAACAGAAGGACACTAAACAGTAACACAAAAGGATATGAAAGTATAAAGCTTACTAGTCAAGGCAAATATCAACACAAATACATAGTTATGTATGTAAATAAATTTTAATTCCTGTTATAGAAGTTAAAAGACACAAGTATAAAAACTAACCATAATCATGCATCACTTAATGTGGATGTTTTGAGAAACATATTGTTAGATGATTTCATCATTGTCCAAACATTTTAGAATGTACTTACACACACCTACATAGTCTATCCTACTACATATCTAGGCTATATGCTATAGCCTATTGCTCCTCAGCTGCAAACTCATACAACATTTTACTATACTAAATATTGCAGGTACTTCTAACCCAATGTTATGATGTTAAGTATTTGTGCTATAAACATAGAAAAGTTACAGTAAAAATATGAAATAAAAGTTAAAAAATAGTGCCCCTAGGGTGCTTACCATGAATGGAGCTTGCAGGGCTGGAAATTACTCTGAATGAATCAGTGATTCGTCTGGAGTACTCTTGAAGGACTTGTCTGTAGTTCTTCTTCAGGAGGTAGCACTCTTTTTACAAATATGTCCCTGCTGGTTTGCTGGTTTACTTCTTTTTATTTTTATTATGTATTTACTTGTAAGAGATAATGTATGATGACTCTTCTCTTTTAATGAAAGCCTTTCTCTTGTCCTCTCTTCAGCTATACTTTCCTGTTTCAGTTCCAACAACTCCCATGGTTAATTCCTTAGAACAAAATTATAAGGTGATAGGAATTTTTCAGTTCTATTACAATTTTATGCCATCACTGTTGTATATGTGGTCTTTTTTTGACCAAAACATTATACAGTGCATGAATATATAACTGTAAAAATATTTTAACAGACATATTACAGAAAAATGTAATTTGTGACATCAATAATAAGTGTGAGGGAGGAGACATAAAAGTGTAGAATATTTGTATGTAATTGAAGTTAAGTTGTTATCAGACTAAAATAGATTGTTGTAAGTATAAGGTATTTTATTTAAGTCCCATGATAACCACAAAAAAAATGCTTGTAGAAGATACACCAAAAATGACAAAGGAATCAAAGCTTGTCACCAGGAAAAATGAAGTGCAAAGAAAGAGAGCAAGAAAGGAAAAGCAGGGCAAAAAAGCTGTAAGATAGAAAACAATGATTACTTTAAATGTAAATGAATTAAACTCTCCAATCAAAATACAGAGTGGATAAATGGATGAAAAAACAAGATTTTATCCAGGCGTGGTGGCATATACCTGACATCCCAGTTACTCAGGACACTGAGGCAAGAGAGTCATGTGAGTCCAGGAGTTCAAAGCTTCAGTGATCTATTACTTAGTCACTGAACTCTGACCAGGTGACAGAGCAAGACCCCTCTTACGTAAAAAAAAAAAAAAAAAGAGCAACTACATGCTATCTACAAGAGACTCACTTTTGTTTTAAGGACACATAGGTTGAAAGTAAAAGGAGAGAAAAATGTATTCCACACAAATAATAACCAAAAGAGGTTGGGGTGGAGAAAAAACTAAGCCAAAATTTAGCAGAAAGAAGGAAATAAGATCAGCACAAAAATAAGTGAAATAGAAAAAAATAGAAAAATGGCACTAAGAATGATTTTTTTTGAAGAAATTAACAAAATTAACAAAACTTTAGCTAAGGTAACTAATGGAAGTAAGAGAGAAGATTCAAATAAATACAACCAGAAATGAAAGGGAAGACACCACTACAGATGTTATAATTAAAAGGATGAAACAGACTACTATGAACAATTACATACCAATAAATTGGATAATCTAGAAGAAATGGATAAATTTTTAAAAACATATAACCTACCAAGACCAAACAAAGAAAAGCTCATGACCAAATGGTTTCACTGGTGAACTATTTAAAGAATTAGCACTAATGTTTCCAAACTCTTTCAAAAAATTGAAGAGGAAGAAACACTTCTAAACTCATTTTCTGAGGCCAGCATTGTCCTAATATCAAAGCCAGGAAAAAACACTACAAGAAATGAAAACCAAATTCAGTAGCATATTAAAAGGATCATATATGTAGTATCATGATCAAGCAGGATTTATCTCTGGGATGCAAGAATGGTTCCACTTATAAAAATCAATCAATGTGATATAACCTATTAATTGAATGAAAAATACAAGTCACATGACCATCTCATAGATACAGGAAAAGCATTTGACAAAATTCATTCTTTTTTGAGAAACACTAAAAACAACTAGGAATAGAAGGAAATTTCCTGAATCTGTTATAATAAAGCCCATATATGAAAAGTCCACAGCTGATATCATACTCAATGGTGAAAACTTTTCCTTAAAGATCACAAATAGGACAAAGATTCCCACTCTCACCACTTTCAGTCAACATAATGCCAAAAGTAATGCCATTAGGCAAGAAAAAGAAAATCATATCCACATTTGAAAGGAAGAAGTAAAATGATCTCTGTACATAATTTGATCTCATATATAGAAAATACTAAAGGCTCCACAAAAATTGTCAGAACTAAGAAACAATTCAATAAAATGACAGGAAATACAAAAACATAGAAAAATCAATTGCATTTTTATATATCAAAAATGAACTATCTAAAAAGATTAAGAAAACAATTTTACTTATACTAGCACCAAGATGAATAAAATATTTAGGAATAGACTTAACCAAGGAAGTGAAAGAGTTGTACATTGAAAAATGCAACATGTTGATGAAAAAAATTAAATAAGACACAAATAAATGGAAAGACAGCCTGTGTTCATAGATTGGAAGATTTAATATTGTTAAAATATTCATTCTACCCATAGCAATCTAAAGATTCAATGTAATCTTATCAAATTCCAGTAGCATTTTTTACAGACACAGAAACAACAATCTTAACATTTACCTGGAATCACAGTGAACCCTGAATAGCCAAAACATTCTGGAGAAAGAACAAAGCAGGAGCCTCACACTTTCTGATTCCAAAACATATTACACTTCACTTACTTATTTTTGGGGGTATGACATTTAAAATTTACTCTTAGTTCTTTTGAGGTGATGATGATGTCAATCAGTTTGATTTAAACATTCCACATTGTATAGCAAATCATCACATTGTGCCCCCCCAAATGAGTTATGATTTTAATTAGAAGTTTACTAAAAAAGAAAATAAAAAAACATATTACAGAGCTACATTAGTCAAAACACTATCATACTGGCATAAAGCCGAGATAGACCAATACAGAGAATGGAGAGCACAGAAATAAACCCACTCATATATGGGCAAATGATCTTCAGGAAGGATGCCAACACTGCACAATGGAGAATGTGGGGTTAGAAATCCCCACATGTATGTCTCATGTACATCTCATTCGAGTGAGCCATTAATGGGTTAAATTGGCTTCTGCCTTCACAGAAAAAGCAACAGGTTTGGGCTACCCTGAGGCAAACACAAAGACTGTTTTCTGGTCATCGAGACAGATACTTTGAAGTTTTTGCAGCCTTTGCAGCCGTTGGTTCCAAGGAGTTAGAAGCTGAAAAGCTTCTTGCCTGGAGACATGGTCCAGCACTGTGGAGAAACAAAGTCATAAACCCATTTAAGATTAACTTGGTGAGTGCATGAAGAGTTTCAGAAAGCAGTTCCCCTGTAGCTCTGTCTCTCTTATTTGTATGTAGATTTCTTACACAAAAGCTGAGGCTCATTTACCAGAAGTTAAGGTAAAAGAACACTGTGCTGGTTTGCAGACATGTTGTCTGCCACTTAGGTTTAGAGTTAGACAGAGGAAGTTAGATAATGGTGAATGTTGTAAATCATAGATTAAGTGTGCACATGACTGCCAATGTATATAAGGTGGTCAGAAATAAAATTAATTTGCTACATGCCACAACGGAGCTTGTAGCCTGTTTCTTGCTCCCCTTCTTAACATTACAGAGCGAATTTACACCTGAGGCAAAGCAGCAGCCCCTCGCATCTCCGGTCATGCAACAATATATAAGAAATTTGATAGCAAAACCCCTAGAGAATCCAATTTAAAAATGAGCAAAGGACTCGAATAGACAATTCTTTAAAGAAAACATTCAAAAACCTATAGGTATATGAAAAATGCTTACCATCATTAATTACCATGGAAATACCAATCAAAACTACAATGAGATATAAACTCATACCCGTTAAAATGGCCATTATCTAAAAAAGCACAGAAAATAACAAGTATTTATAAGAATGGGGAGTAAGTAGAGCTAGAGTGTACAATTAGTAGGAATGTAAAATTGTGCAGGCTCTATGGAAAAAAATTTGAATGTCCCTCAAAAAAATTAAAAATAAAACTACCATATGATCTAGTAACTTCAGTTCTGGGTAATTATCCAAAAGAATTGAAACCAGGATGTTGAAGAGATATTTCCATATTTATTATAGCATTATTCACAACAGCTAAGAGGTGAAAACAAAGGTCCACCAAAGGATGAATAGGTAAAATATGTTATATACATAGACTGGAATACTACTTAACTATAAGAAAGGAAATCCTATCATATGAGGCAGTGTTTTCAGGGGCAAATGCAGCATCATGACGAACAAATAAATCCTAGCATCATCCCACGTGTATACATGAGGTATCTAAAGCAGACAAACTCATGGAAGCAGAAAGTAGAAGAGAGGTTGCTAGAGAAGAGGGCGAGGGGAAAATAGAGAGTAGCTGTTAGATGGGTATAGACTTTCAGTCATGCAAGAGGAAGAAATTCTAGAGATCTGTTGTGCAGTATTATACTTATAGTTAATAATAGTCTTCTACACACTTAGAAATATGTTAAGAGAGTAGATCTCATGTATTTTTTTTTTGCCATAGTGAAAAGTATTCTATTTTTCTATGGGTGGTGTCACAACCACAAACATTTGCAGGGCTGGGCCAATACTGTAAGTGAATAAAGCTGGACAGGAGATGAAGTGAGCACATGGTACAGTGGGCTCTGTTGGACTGGAAGGCACACGTCCTGCATAAGAGGGGCAGTCACCGCTCAGCTCCACCCAGTTGCTGCCAAGTGGGGCAGAGGTCCAGTGAGGCCAGATTTGATTCTCTCCAAAGAAGTCACAAAGCTAGAGTTTTATAGGAACTCTATTTTTAATTCAAAATGCTTAGAATGATCTATGGATAGCCACCCTATCCCCTAGCAAACAAAAACAGAGTTTGTAATCTCTGTACTAGAAAGATGAATTTGATGTTTGTAAGCAGGATCAGTAGAGAGAGGGGCAAGACCAGGGACAGAGAAAGTAATTAGGGATTTATAGGTAAAAAGTGGTGAAAGTCTGAACCAGAATGGAGGCAGGAGAAGTAAAGAGGTTGGTGTGAGTTGGAATTAAGAACATGGACTGGCAGGATTGGTCTGCTGATTTGATGGGGAGGGATAAGATGGAGGAGATAAAAAACTTCTTCAAGGTTTGGAGCCACTTGAGAGTAAGTCGAAGCCACCAAGCCCTTTTCCTCTAAATCCTTGAATGTGTATTTTCTAAGGACAGAGATACTGTCTCATATAGCCACAGTATAATGATAAAAATCAAGACACTTAACACTGATATATGTTATGTGATCCATAGTCCATAGTCAAATTCTGTGAATTATTTCAATAAATATGTGTATACGTGTTTTTAATATTGAAAACCAATATCTAGACAGAACTCAAAGAACCCCTTGTAGGAGATCTAGCAGAATTACATCATAACAAGGTGCTGCCTTGCGTGCCTTTTCTCTTGGGGATGATTCCCAGCCACTCTCAAAACGGGAGCATAGGTATGAGCAGGTACTGAGCTGGTGGAGCCATGACGGATAGCAATGTGTCTTCTGTCTAAGCGTAGGGTAAGGACATAATAATAGTAGGGAGGAAATTCCACAGGAGGAGGCAGAGCATGGGAAAATTGAATTCCTTTGGTATGCAGCAGCAAGCTCCATGCAACAAATATTTGTGAATCAGCTACTACTAAGTGTCTGGGAAAAACACGAATAACTATTAGAAAGGTCTGAGGGGGCTTTTTGGAGGAGACGGAAGTGTTGAACTCCCAAGAAGTAGTACTTCTCCTGAAAGTCCTGCTTCCTACAGAGACAGAGTAACATAGAAGTGATCTACTTAATGGAAGATAATTATAATCCTGGAATTCATACTTGTATATAAACCAGTTAAATATTTATAGAAATGGTGACATGATAGAGCATATCAAACAATAAAATTGCAAAGAAGCTGGTTACAAATTTGGACGAAGTGACAGGGGCTTACTATTTTCCTAACCTGTAGTGATAGTTGCTTTACAATGGTAAGTAAGAATGAGAAAATCTGGTTGGCACCTGTAGCTCAGTGGCTAGGGCACCGGCCACACACACCGGGCCTGGCAGTTCAAACCTGGCCCGAGGCCTGCCAAAAAACAATGACAACTACAACAACAACAACAACAACAACAAAATAGCCAGGTGTTGTGGCAGGCGCCTGTAGTCCCAGCTACTTGGAAGGCTGAGGTAAGAAAATTGCTTAAGCCCAAGAGTTTGAGGTTGCTGTGAGCTGTGACGCCGCAGCACTCTACTGAGGGTTACATAGTGAGACTCTATCTCAAAAAAAAAAAAAAAAAAGAATGAGAAAATCATTTACTAAGGGATACAGAGTTAAAAAGTAACTTTTCTATATTCACCAAAGTATCTACTATAGAGATATATCTAATCCCCCCCAATTGTTTGTATCTTTCAGAAGAACTATTATTTAACCTAAACATATTTGTACTTCCTTTTCAAGGTGAGGACCAAGGATCATGTATTTGATAATGTCGGCCACCTTATCAGATACCATATGGATAATAGTTTGCCAATCATCTCTTCTGGAAGGGAAGTAAACCTTAAACAACCAGTGAGAAAAGATAATAATCTGGGACTTTTGCGTTCCAACAAATGACGATGTTGAAGCACCATCACCCTGATACTTCACGAAACTCCATTTTGTGGTAGGACACAAAGATAATGCAAATGTTCATTCCTTCTGGATAAAACACAGCACAAACTGTGAAGTGCATCTTTCTGAACACATCATGGACTAGGTCCTTTATAAGACCAAGAACTAACAAAAATTGATCTGCAGAAATGAAAACCAGAGAATAGGAAGAGAATTGCTCCATTTGAAAAGAAACTATACATATGCACTGATGTCACTTTTTAAGGTCCTATAACAGCGATAACAAGCTAAAAGCACAACTAAAATTTCACATGCTAAAGACAACTTGAATGAACTGCGGGGGCAGTGGTATGTGCCTTTCCACTTGATAATTTGGGAACATTTTCATATTGGGGAGATTAATTCTATGTGTCTTCATGTTCTATAACTACAGAACCATTTGCCAAAAAAAAAAATTTCTCTTGCTACAATAAATGAGAAGCAATTTGCTTGATACTGACTTTATTACATATTGTTCAGTAGCATTTTTCACTGCAATATTAAAATAAATATGACACTGAAGTCACATTGTGTCTATGTCACTAGAATCAAATCGAAAGCCACTGAGAGCATTGATTGGTCTGTTTCACTGGTCTGTCCCATTTGCTGGTTGAAGAGCTGGGGCCCAAATTCTGTGGCCTAGTCTTTCTCTATCTTTGCTGTTAGGACTGTTTGTATTCAGTGTGTGACAAACTCAAGAGGCTAAATCTACCAGTCACTTACGATTTTATCATATTCTTTCCCTCTTCCTGCTAAGAGCAAAGCTCATGAGTACTTTGATTTTTTTTTTTTTTTTGAGACAGAGCCTCAAGCTGTCACCCTGGATAGAGTGCGGTGGCATCACAGCTCACATCAACCTCCAACTCCTGAGCTCAAGTGATTCTCCTGCCTCCGCCTCCCAAGTAGCTGGGACTACAGGTGCCTGCCACAACACCCAGCCATTTTTTGGTTGCAGCCGTCATTGTTGTTTGGTGGGCCTGGGCTGGATTCGAACCCGCCAGCTCAGGTGTATGCGGCTGGCACCTTAGCCCGTTGAGCCACAGGCACCGAGCCGAGTACTTTGATGTAAAGGATGGCAAATAAGATTGGTGTTCTTCATATTCAATATCCACATTGGTTTCATTCTTAGTCAAAGTAAAGAATTTATGTGAAAATATAGAGAAGTTTCCCCTTGAGTGGCTGCCACTGAATCAAAGTCTCTCTTCTATATGTATCTTTAGCCCCTTTTTAGATATGATCAGACAAAAGGCAGAAGGGAGAAAAAATACTGAATGAAGCAGCTGGAAAGTTTTGCCACATGTAGACCAACTAATAACTGGATATTGCAATTAAGCAAAGCACTGTGCTGAAGCTCATCAGTGTGACCTTGAGCAAATTGAAGAACCTCCCACTGTACCAGAGCTCATCAGTGTGACCTTGAGCTTCAACAGCTGAAGAACCTGTTTGGATTCCAGTTCCTTTGTCTACAAAATGAGGTAGCTGGGTTATGTGAATTCAGAGGTCCACTTCTGTCCTAACATAGTATGAGTCTATAAAAAATACATTTTTCATCTATTAGGGATCTCTATTGATACTAGTTGGTATAGTTGAGGTAAAAAATTAAGTTTTTTCCTTGACAGAATGAATGACACAACTGAGATCAACATTCACATAGTCCAGACCCCAAAACTTTCAGTCCAAAACATTGATACTCTGGAATAACATAGCTATATTACAGTTAATGATGGTAGAAGCAGATCTGGTTTGTTTTGAGTAGTAGAAAACTGCTTCAGTCCTTTATCTGCCTTTGCATAGAGATACGGCCATTCTATCTATCTATATGTGTATACAGAGAGGGAGGGAAAGAGAGAGAGGCACACCGCACAGAGAGAGATCCTGGGTTAGCTTGACAACTTCCCTAATCCCATTTCATTTTGGCTACGTTGATACAACTTAATCTTCGTGATTGTGATATAGTTGTTAAGTTTAAAATGCAGGAAACTTGTGTTGGATAGAAATCAACAGAAAACAAGCACACTGAACTCTCATATTTTTATGAAAAGGTTATGATTTTATTTCTACTGCCATTGATTTTTAGATAGGGTTGTTTTCTTTTACATTACTAGGAAATAATATATTTTTCCTCAGTTTTCCATGTACTTTAGTTCTCGATCATTTGTCCTCATAAAGAGGACTGGTGTGGGTATTGGGGATATATAATAGAAATTTATGGGTAATCTAACCACTTTTATCAGAGACAGAGCAGGCCTGTGGTCTACATAAGGCTGAGCAGAGTATCAACTAGACAGCAAGAAAGAGTTCTTTTACAAATAGATGCAGAGAGTGTAAACAGTGTGAGTGGTGCACATTGATAATATTTGACTGTAATGACAACTAGTTAGATAAGCAAATACTGCACTTACAAATACCATAGACACAGTTAAAACAAAACAACAGATGTCTGCATGCAATTTTAATCTCACATTCTTATCTTCATCTGTCTTAAAGTGGAAATCCCTTTCTATAAATACTTGTAAATGACTTTTTAAAAAAATAAATGCTCTTTGAAAATTGACATAATATGTCTAATGTTTGGGATTTGGAAACTTTATCATTTGTAGGACATATGAAGGTGCTGTCAGGAAACACATGGCTCACTCAAATTGGGTAATTCAAGGAGAGTTTAATAAAGGGACTATTTACAAAGGTATGGGCAAAGGGCAGGAAAACCATAGAGAGAACACACTGCCCTGGGGCCAATGAAGGGAGAAAGAGAGCGAGAGCAGTTAACAAACTCTGGAGAGAGTTCTGTGCAAGGGCTGACTTTTGGGAACTATGGCCTATCATGAAGGGATCCAGCTAGCGCCAGTGACTCAACAGAGATTCAGCTAGGGGAATTAAAACCTGAATTATTTCTGCTCCTTCTCTCTGAGATCAGCGGGGTTTCTCAACTGGCTCAAGCAACTTGAAGACAGATCAAGGGAGTTCCTTGATGCAGTACAGAAGGTCAGCCTCCTGGGTCACAGAGCAGGATGGAAAAGAGAAGGGAAGGAATTTGGAAGGGCAAACAGAGCACATTCAGCTCAGAGCACTTTGGAGACAATCAAGCTTCTGAAAGTATGGGAGGGGTTTGAATTAGCCAGCAAGGTGAAGCTAACTTGCAGAGGAGGAAGTACAGATTTTCAGACAATCATACATGAATTATAGCAAAAATTTTAACTTTTTATTGTTAAAAACCAACTGAGCTACATTTTGAGACATGCTTGTTTTGCTCAAGAACAACTTCATATACACTTCACTCTTACAGAGGTACTTTTAATTCTGTGTCTTGCAAGTCCTTCTACTGATTTGGCCATTCTCTTATTTGTTATTATATATGAAAAAATAATGAACCTGACCCTGGTACCTTTTATGATTACAAGTGTAGATCCACACAGATTGCAATGTGAGATAATTTCACACTATATCAAGCACATGTATGAAACATACCATCTGCATCTGTGGAAAATATTTAAATATCCACATATTAGTCTCAAAAATGAATTGTTATTTTAATGTCTTTGAACTTTTTGTCTTATACAAGGTAAAGAAAATTTCTTTCCTTAGTTGGTGTGGTCTTCTTGCTTTAGTTGTAGGCACTTTATTTACAGTTTGCCATAATCTTACTAATAAGCCAAATGGACTCTTTAATGGGAATTAAAGAGAACATATCACCATAGATCTTGAAAACATCAAAAGAATAATGAAGAAATGCTATGTACACACATAAATTAGACGACTTGGGAGAAAGAGACCTATTCCTCAAAAAGCATCAGCTACCACAACTTATCCAATATGAAATCTGCCATTTGAATAGATTTATAGCTATTAAGAAAATTGCATTCACTATTAAAAAGCTACCCAAAAGGAAATTCCAGGATCAGATGGCTTCACTAGAGAACTCTATCAATGATTTGAAGAAAAATGAACATCAATGCTGTATGATTGCTTCCAGAAGATTGAAGAGAAGGGAACTACTTCCTAATTTATTTTTTGAAGCAAATATTATTCTGACATCAAAACCAAAGGCCGTACAAAAATAAAAAGAAAACTGCAGATCAATATCTCTATGAATATAGAGGTAAAAATCTTTAGCAAAATATTAGCAAGTAGTAATCACCTATATACGAAAAGATTTATATAGTATGACCATGTGGGGTTTATCCTAGGGATGTAAGGTTGGTTCAGTGTTTGAAAATCAATCACTTAATCCACCGTATTAATAAGCTAAAAAAAAATCACATCATCACATCAATTGATGAAGAAAATGCATTTGACAAAATTCAATATCCATTTATGATTAAAAAAACTCCCAGGGGCAGCGCCTGTGGCTCAAAGGAGTAGGGAGCTGGCCCTATATGCTGGAGGTGGTGGGTTCAAACCCAGCCCTGGCCAAAAACTGAAAAAAAAAAAAAAACTACCAGGAAACTAAAAACAACTAATGGTCACCTACAAAAACACACAGCTAAACATTATACCTGATAGTGAACAAGGCAAAGATGATTGTCACTATTCTTAGTCAACGTAGTACTGAAAGTTCTAGCCAGTGCCATAAGACAGGAAAAGGAATTAAAAGCCATAAAGACCAGAAAGGAAGAAATAAAAATGTCCCTGTTTATAGATGACATGATTGTCTATGTACAAAATCCTAAGGAATCTACAGAAACAAAATACAACAAAACCGAAAAATATCTCCTAGAACTAATAAGCGAGTTGAGTTCAGAGGATACAAGATAAACATACAAAATTCTGTTGTATTTCTATATATTAGCAATAAACACATAGACATCAAAATTTTAAATACAATACAATTTGCATTTGCTAAAAAAATAAGTACTTATAAATCTAACGACATATGTACAAGACGTATGCTGAAAACTACAAAATGCTGATGAAAGAAATCAAGGAAGACGTTAAGTAGAGAGACATACTGTGTTCTTAGATTGGAAAATTCAACATAATAAAGACGTCACCTCTTTTCAAATTAATATACAGATTTAATGCAATTCTTATTTCTGCAAGATATTTTGTAGATATAGACAAGATTATTCTAAAACTCTTTGGAAAGACAAAGGAACTAGAATGGGTAAAACAATTTTGATAAATAATGAAGTGAGAGGAACCATCTACCTGATTGAGACTTATTAGATAGTTGCAATAATAAAGACTGTATGGTATCGGGGTAGGCAGAGCCTCATAGATAAATGGCACAGAATAGAGAACCCAGAGATTGAACCACTGAAAAACGTCCAACTGATTTTTGACAAAGATGCAAAACAACTCAGTGGACAAAGGATAATTGTTGAAAAAATGATGTAGGAACAATTAAATATTGGTAGGCAAAAAAGTGAACCTCATACTTTACACAAACACTAACTCAAATGGCTTATGTACTTAAATGTAAGACATAAAACCGTTAAACCTTTAGGATAAGTATAGGAGAAAATCTCTGGGATAAGGGTTCTCAACCTTCCCAATACCGCAGCCCTTTAATACAGTTCCTGCGGGTTGCGACCCACAGGTTGAGAACCGCTGGGTTAGATAAACAGTTCTTAGGGTTGACATGGTGCATAAAAGAAAACACTGGTATATTGGACTTCATCAAAATTACACGTTTTTGTTCCGTGGAAAACTGTTGAGAGGATGAAGAATAAATTGTAAGTAGATTGGGAAAAAAAATCTTTGCAAACCACATATCTAACAAAGGACAAGTATCTGAAATATATTTTTTAAAACTCTCAAAACTCAACAGTAAGAAAAATCTAATTAGAAAATGGACAGACATTTCACTCATTTCACTGAAGAAGATTGTTAACAGAGAGCAAATGAGCACATAAAAATATATTCAAGGGGTGGGACACAATTAGAGGGACTTTATCTAACAAACACAATCAGGGCATTTATAGTTCTTTGTACCCTCAAAGGGTTGAATTTGTTGAGTCCTGAACAATAAAAAAAAAAAATAGGTTCAGTATCACTAGTCAATAGGGAAATTAAGACCATACTGGGCATATCGCACTGTACACCTGTCAGAATGAGTAAAATGAAACATAGTGACAAATGCTGGAGTGAAGGGGATAAAGTAGATCACACATCGGTTCCTGTGGTAATATAAAATAGTACAGCCACTCTGGGAAACAGTTTGGCAGTTAATTAAAAAACTGAAAATGCAACTAACATTCAACTCAGCAATTGAACTGCTATGCATTGATCACAGACAAAAGAAAACTTACATTCACATAAAAACTTGTACAAGAATGTTCATAGAAACTTTGTTCATAATAACCCCAAACTGGAAAGAACCCAGATCCTTCCAGAGTGTGTGGTTAAATAAACTGTGTGGTACTTCTATACCACAGAACACTAGTCAGCAATAAAAAGGAAGAACCATTGAGAGATGTAACAACTTGAAAAAAAAAAAACTCTAGAGAATTATGAAAAGTGAAAAATGCCATTCTTCAGAGGTTATATACTATGTAACTATAGCAATACAACATTCTTAGAATGATAAAGTTATAGGAATGAAGGACAGATTAGGAGTTGCCATGGTCTGAATATTTGTGTGCCTCTAAAATTCATATGCTGAAACCTAATCGTCAATGTGATGGTTTTAGGAGGTGGAGCCTTTAGGAAGTGATTACATTAGTATTCTGATAAAGGAGGCCTCAGGCAGCTGCTGGGGCCTTTCTGTAATACGAGGACACATAAGAAGGCGCCATCTGTGAGCCAGGAGACAGGCTCTCACCAGACGGCAGATCTGCTGACACCTTAGTCTTGGATGTCCTAGTCTTCAGACCTGTGAGAAACAAATTTCTGTGGTTTGAAAGACACCCAATTTACAGTATTTTGTTATAGCATCCCCAACAGAGTAAGGATTAAAGAGGGAGTCCTACTGGAGCGAGAGAAGTGGGTATAATTATAAAAGGGCTGCATGAGGGATCCTTTTGGTGAAAGACTTGTTTGGGGTCTTGAGGGTATCCTGGTTATGATATCGTGCTCTAGTTTTGCAAGATGTTACAATTAGTGGAACGTGGACAGAGCTTATGAGAGAACTCCCACTATTATTTCTTGCAGGAGACTGTACAGTTTTCTCAAAATAAAAGAATTTAATTTTAAAAACTTTGGGGGTAAAACCTAGATACGTGAAGAGATTTTAGAAAAATGGCTACTTTAACACTTGGTGGTTTCCACAGGACATGGTGGTAGCATCATCTTTCTGGTCCTACACCCCATCCATCTTGCCAGGATTATTAAGGGTCACCTGGATGAGCTGCATGGGGCCTCACATTCTTGAAAGTGCTGATAAGATCAAAGGGTGGCAAACAAAGATATTGTAGGAGACAGTCACTGCTCTGTCTGGATCCCCTGGGGTCCCTCAACCATTGCAGTCTACCCCTGTCCTGGCTCCTGTGTGTTTTGCTTCCAACTGCCTGCACTGTCACTCTGTTCATCCCAGGACAGACTTAGGCTAGTGGAGCCGCTTCGGTTTCCCCAAGAGCCAGCGGTGCCTGTGAACTTACTCATTGCTCTTGTC
Organism: Perodicticus potto; assembly: GCA_963574655.1. Classification (NCBI taxonomy): domain Eukaryota; kingdom Metazoa; phylum Chordata; class Mammalia; order Primates; family Lorisidae; genus Perodicticus; species Perodicticus potto. The sequence continues at coordinate 22,128 of CAUYRH010142661.1, read as the reverse complement.
TACCACGGTCACTACGAGGGCAAGAGTGTGAAAGTTCAGTTCTCTGTCTGATCACACTGGAGAGTTCCCTGGGGGATCAGGCTGGGGCTGGCACTTCTCCTGCCATCACACCCTTGCATAGCTTCTCCCCTTCCTTGACCCTCTTCCTCATCCTTTACTGGCTTCTTCTGAAAGTTCTTTCTCAAAAACTCATCTGCACCTGATTTTTCATCTGGGAACCTGATCTAAGACAGACGTAGAACTTTAAGAACTTTAAATATATATTCCATGATTGGACGATACCACCTAAGTGTCCAAATACATTAATATTTTACCTAAATCCTGTAATTTTCTCATGAATGAATGATATCATATTATACTGTATTTAGTCAATACACATTAAACATGTTATGTAAGCATTTAAAATAAACAGAAATTTTATGATCTTGTTTTGGTACTTCATTTTTAATCTACTCAGTGTTTCAAGAAACAGAAGTGAAATTGTCTGAGCATCTCTTGGCATTTGGGTGGGTCTGTATTCCGTGTGCAAATATAATTTTTGCCGCTTTGGATCTTTATCAAATGATCAATACCATGTTTGTTTACTGGTTTTCTGATTAAAAACCTTTTTAATGATTGCAAACCCCCAACATTAAATCCAAAGAATTGGCTCTCACCCTCTTTTGACCAAAGCAGCAAAAGGCCTGCTGTCCCACATAACTTTTATCCTTTTACTGGTAGGGAAAAAAGAACTCAGTAATAATAGAGGACTGGATGGGAATAATAGGAATGGTTTATTTACCTACTTTTGAGAGAGGAATATGATCTCATTCATATGATTTTACATTCCAAAATATTGTCCTAAGATTTTTTTTAAAAAATAAGTAATTTTTGGCTCGGCACCTGTAGCTCAAGTGGCTAAGGCACCAGCCAGCCACATACACCAGAGCTGGAGGGTTCGAATCCAGCCTGGGCCTGCCAAACAATGACAACTACAACCAAGAAATAGCTGGTCGTGGCGTGGTGCCTGTGGTCCCAGCTACTTGGGAGGCTGAGGCAAGAGAATCACTTAAGGCCAGGAGTTGGAGGTTGCCATGAGCTGTGATGCCATGGCACTCTACCCGGGCGACAGCTTGAGGCTCTATCTCAAAAAAAAAAAAGTAATTTTTTCAGACTTGCCTTGATAATATGTTGTTCTTTAAGTAGAACAAATTTGTAGCCAGCACATTTCCATAAAGTATAAACAAATTTCAAAGGATTTATGAGTTGATTGCTTTAGTAATGGAGTATCATATTTAGGGAGCACACTGATCCAGAATGACCTCATATTAACCAATTGCATCTACAAAGACCCTTTTTCCAAATAAAGTTACATTCTGAGGTTCCAGGTGGAAATGAAATTTTGGGGAACAGTATTCCATCTCTACATGATCCAAGTCAGCTCAAGTCAAAAGGTATTTTATTTTTAGGTTTAGGTTTTACTCCAAGGAATAGCTGAACTGTCTGACTTTTCAAAGCACAGGAACCAGACAGACCCACGGCTTTGGGGGCAAAAGTTCATGGTCTTCAATGTAGGCTCTACTGTATACATTATACAGCTATGACAGCAGTATAGGTCCCATAAAATATAGAGAAACATAATAAAAGTCTATCTCTCTTCTATGTGGCTCCCACCTTACCTAGGTCCATGGAGTCTTATTTTAGTTATTTAGGAAGGGAATATTGACCCAGCTGGTGCTACCCCCATTCGGTCAGGTCTGATATAGGACTGGGGTAGGATTGTGATGGTGGTAAGGTCAGAACGGCTGTGAGCAGGAGCAGATTGTATAGCGGGGATCGAGTGGGGCTGGCATTTTGACCCATATGTCAGTATTAAATGAGCCTCCAGTGCAGTGCTTGGCACAAGGTAGATATTCAAAAAATATTGTTGCAGGAGTAAGCTACAAATAGTGGTTGGTCTTATCTTTCTCTGTTCTTTCTAAGCACTCCTGTTTCCACCTTCCTATTTTTGTCTTGTTCTCACAAAGCCATGTCCTTAGTTTGGGTAGACTTCTTGTTTGTCCTATTCCATAAGCACCTGTTGCTCCTGGCACACATTCACTTTCGTCTTTCTTTGCCAACCACTCGCAGAACAACTTAGTATTTGGGTTGTGGCAATTATATCTTCCTGTTTTTTTCTTACTACCTCAGACTCCAGTCTGTACTCTAGTCCAATAAACCACAGTACATAGAAAAATAATGGAAAAAAATCTTTAGTGTTTCTACATTTAAAAGTTCTTTGTCACGGTCTCATCTTATTTTCTTTTCCCCAATCAGGAGAAGTAGGTATTATCATTCCTATTTTCAGATAAGGACTTTGAGGCATTTGAGGGTTACACTGTTGCAGACAAAAAAAGCTAGGAGGTAGGAGAGTTGCAACTTGAACTCAGATCTTCTTACTCTTAGTTCAGCATTCCTTTGATAATACTCCTCCATGATAGAATTTTGGATAGCACTATTGTGATAGCATTGCTTTGGTCTGATGGTTTTGACCTCAAAGAGAAGGAAGGAAAAGGAGAAATGATGTTTTAGCTCCACCTTTATACATTCTTACTAGCCCGCATCTCATCAACAATGTGACATTTTCCCTTGAAACGTTTCACCCAGCTCACAGGTGTGTTTGTTTGAAACATATGAAGCTAACATTGACCTAACGTTTCACAAATAATCCCCTATGCAGCATTCAAGATCTTTGGCAGTTTTTCTCTCTTCCCCCCACACTTGTCCTTGCTACCCCAGAGTGCCTCTGTCTGCTTAGATTTCTCTGGGCATGCTAGGTAGGTTCTTTCCTTGTGCACATCATACCTTACCTCTTTAGCATGCCTTTCCTGTTCTTCCAGCATTCATGCTCTTTTTATGAATCCTATTCTTCCTGCTCACTTCTCCAGTCTTACCTCTAAATATAATAATCCTTCACTTTTGCTGATTTGGCCTTCACCTTGTACTAATTCATGCTGGTCAATCTGCCTGTTCTTTTCTTCTCTTGGGCCTCAAACCTTCCTTGATAGAACCTTTTTCACATGTTCATTTCCCCCATATTTATTGCCTATCTTTTTCATATTACACTTAGTAAACAATTTCTTTTTGTGACATCATTTGTCTTTTTTGTCGTAAGCATCTTATACACTTAACAGAGTGAGGGTACCTTGAGGGTAAGGGTCCTGCCCTGCACTTTATATTTAAGCATCTAGACCTAGTACTTTAACAAGATAGGAAGTCAAAGAAAGTTTTTTTGATTATAATCTATCCACAACTCCACCTAAATCCATTTTTAGAAGTGAGGAGCTCTGATTTATTCTTTATTCTGCATCTTTTGTCACTTATGTGCTAGTCTTCCTAAAATATTCTGTATGTAGTAATGAGGTCTGGCTTTGGAGATAAAGGACCTAGTTTCAAATTCTGTCTCTTATTGTGTAGTTTTGGACAAGCCACATAATTTCTTTTTATGTAAGTTTCTTCAACTGTAAAATGGGGTAATAATACCTGTTGTAGCCTTCTACAGGGATGTTGTGATAACCAAATGAGACAATGCTTGTGGAAAACCTGGCAAACTGTAAAGCACTGTGTAAGGGGTTGCAAACACTGCCTCCTATGTGCTCTCCTTACATCTTCTTTTGTCTTTCTAAGAAGTAGCTGTGGGTAGAGATCACTTGGTATTCTTGCTACAGCATTCCAGCATTAACTCTCTACTACATACAGTTTGCCAGTGGGTTTCGGTGGGATAGTAAAAGTGTCCAAGTCTAGTTCTCACTAACAGACATCTTGGCTTAGGTTCAACAAATGGAATTTAACCGAATGTGTTTTCTTTTCCTTTCCTGGCTCCCCACATCTTCATCTGTTTGTTCATTCATCTGTTTATCATTTAACACAATTGCTTTGAGTGCCTACCAGTGTCTATGAAGCATGCTAGATGCCCATGAAGCAAAATGCCCCAAGATATTCACCTTGTACTGAGTGTAATACAGAGGAACTAATTATAATAGATGTAAGAACTAGACCAGGAGCAGTGGCTCACAACAGTAATCTCAGCACTTAGTGAGGCCAAGGCAAGAGGATAGCTTGAGACCTGGAGTTTGGACCAGCCTGGGCAACATAGCTAGACCCTGTCTATATAAAAAACAAACAAACCTTAGCCCGGTGTCCTGGCACATACCTGTAGTCCCAGCTATTTGTGAAGCTGAGGCAGGAGGATTTTTGTGCCACTACACTCTATCCTGACAGCCTGAGTAAGCCTGTGACTGAGTAAGACCCCATTTCTAAAAACAAATAAACAAACAGATAAAAAATACTCTGGGAACTGTGAACTATGTGTAGCTCAGCTCTGCTATGGATTAAATACCTATTATCTGCCAGATCCTATGCTACTTGGTGGGATTACAGGGGTCAGTGTAGGCACCGTGGGGGTGGGATGGCAAGGTCAGCAAAGGAAAACTAGGCAGAGTATGAAGAGCCACAGACAACTATTTTACTGTATATTAGTACATATGGGAAAGGGTTAAATGGATATGTGAACTTGCTGCTAGCAACTCCTCCATATTCACTGGAACCAGTTAACCAGAGAAGGCAGTAACTGACTTTACTGAAGACTGAGCGATGCAGTCTTAAGGGACAGATTTACATATACCTAAGTGACAAGAACGTTCATACGGAGGAAATTCAAGTAGTGAATAGACATATGGGAAGGTGTGTCCTTAAAGAAACACAAATTTAAACGAGGAGGGACCTAGTCAGCCAGAAAAAGGGGGAAAACATCTAAAGGTGTTAGGGGTGAGGAAGCAGGCCTTTAGAGGACAAGAAAGGCAAATGAAAAAACCTAAAAGGCAAGAGTTCAGTGGAGCAATTGAGGAATTCTGCTTGCTTAACTACGGGAGGCATGAATGACAGCTTCAGTCCCTTTCTGCACCACAGGGGTAAGGGGTCCCAGTAAGCCTGATCCAGCCTAGCCAAAGGTAGCAGACCAGGTGCCTCGGCGTCTCTGGGCACTCGAAAGCCCGCCCACTCCAGAATAAATCCTTGTGTGATTGGCTTACAATTCAACCAGTAGGTGCACAGGGGCAGTTTCCCGCCACGTCTGGCGCCCGCTTTCAAACAGCGGTACATTTGCAACTGCAGGCGGACTTCTCAACCAAGCTTGAGGAGGGCGGAGACTTCCGGCTCCTCGTTCGGCTCTGAGCCTGCATGGCCCCGCCCACCCGGAGATCTTCTAGATGGCGATTGAAGGAGGCGGCTGCTCCTCAAGGGCCTCAGGTTCGGCGGTTAGGTTGTAACTAGGAAGGACCTAGTGGATTAGATCCAGGGTAAGGGGGTTTAGGAGAAGTTGGTCTTTGACCAAGGCTGGAATTTCTTCGCGGTGACAGCGTCCCTGTCCTAAGGTGAGCTCTAACTTTTGGGGGGGTTTGGTGATGGGTTAGAGGAGTTGCGAGGTCCTTGGAATCCTGGTTGAGGCTTCCCGGGGGGCTGACCTACCCCCTTCCCAGTTCTGCAGTGGTGGACTGCCCGCAGGTTGCAGGACTCAGCTTCTGACTTTGAAGTGTCATCCACACCTCTTTATTTCTCCAAGGTCTTACTTGGAGTGGCATAGAGAAGCCCTCCTTGTTTCTCTTCCAGACTGCTAGGGTTCCCGTGAGATCCTACGGTCGGGACCCCGCCCCGGTCACCCTGGCACCACGCCTGGCTCACAGTGGGTGCTCTGTGCACGTGTGTTGGCCGGATGCGAGCGGTGCTGGCGCTCAAAGCCGCAGCCTCAGGCATCCTGGGCTCCGTGCAGTTTTGGTCTCGTGGTACCTGTTTGTTGTGTCGTAGCTAACGCCAAACTGAGTGCCTTGGTAAGGTCGTTCATTTATATATTCGTTCTTTCTGTGGGTGCCCACTGTGTGTTAGGATGACTCCCTTCGTCCTCTGGGCATCTGGAATCGATTTGTCCAAAGTGCTGTCATTAGCACTGATTATAAGATGTTGTTACCGTTTGTTTGCACGTCTATTTTCTATTCCTCCTTCGTCTCTTGTTAAACTTCGTAATCTTGAACAGTGCTTGGTAAATTGGTGAATGAAGGAGTAGGCCTCCTTGCAGGTCGAAAACAGGCGATGTGCTTGGGCCATTTCCATTCTATAAGGGAAGCTAGTATGTACGCAAGTAAGTAGAATTTTCCAACTCCCGGGACAATTCTTAGACACCCCCCCATTTGTGGTACTTACCCCTTTCTATGTTGAGGTCATGAACCTGAGACTGATTTAAGCCTAATTTCACTATATCCCTTCATAATGGGTGACAATTTATATCCACTCCTTAGATAGGTGAATGTGCTCAACTAAGACAGGCTGAAGTTGAAGCCAAAAGAAAAGAATAAGAAATACTGTCTGAAAATCCAAAGGAGTAGTTTATTTCATAGGGCAATAGGATTGAGGAGGGCATCTTGAAGGGAGGAGACAGTTTTGTTCCAAAGGAGTTTGCATTACTTGAAGTAGGATTTCCAACAGACTGCCCACTCACCTTATCTCAGATGTGCTGAATCCTCTTTGTTCCTTTAACCTCTTATGGAGCTGGGACTTGCTTATTCATCAGAAATAATGTCCTACTAGTAATAAAATTAAAATGTATTGATTGTTACATAGTACTAAGCACTATATATGTATTATCTTATGAATTCTCATAATCAAGCTTTGAGGTAGATACTGTTTTTACTCCCATTTCATTAACAAAGAAATAAAAGCCATTTACTCAAGATTGCACAGCTGCCTGGATAAAAGAGCCAGAATTGAGCCCAGGTTGTCTGATGAGTACCCTCATTCTTCACCCACTCACAGCTGTAGTGTTTTCTTGAAGATTTATTTCTAAAGTCTTTCCTTTCTGTGAAACTTCTCTTAAGCCTTCTTTTCTTAGGCACAGTTAATTTGTGCTTTGTACTTTGTCCTACTACAGAAATTATTACAATGTATTGTATTTATTTATTTATTTGCAGTTTTTGACCGGGGCAGGGTTTGAACCCACCACATCAGGTATATGGGGCCTTACTCCTTGAGCCACAGCCGCCATCCTATTACAATGTATTATTGTAAGTGTTAGTTTATATCATTGTCTGTATAAAAGATTGCACTCCCCTGGCTGGTAACATATTCTTAGATGTCTCTAGGGTATAATCTGGCACACTGTAGATGCAATGAAATTTTATTAAAATAATGAATTCCTATAGGGTAACATGTATATATTCAGTCAAGATATATTTTTTATGTTCCTACAATGTATAGGTGGGCAGATGGATTGTAATTCTGCCTTTAGGGTGTAATAGTTTATTAGAAGAGGCAAAAGCAGTGCTATTTTTGCACACTGTAGATGAAACGAAATTTTATTAAAATAATGAATTCCTATAGGGTAACATGTATATATTCAGTCAAGATATATTTTTTATGTTCCTACAATGTATAGGTGGGCAGATGCATTGTAATTCTGCCTTTAGGGTGTGTTTATTAGAAGAGGCAAAAGCAGTGCTATTTTTGCTTTGTAATCTTTTGTCCAACTATACACTCAACGGTCTTGTTTCAAAGAGGCTAGAGAAAAACATAATCAGGAACAACAAAATGAGTGCTGGATCAGAGCACTGTCTCACCTGAGTGTAAGAAAACAACATACTTTTTAATCTTTATGGGTTCAGAAAAAGTTAACTAGCTGAGAAGTCCTTACTAGACTATTATATGAAAAATGCATACTATACACTTATTCTACCTCTCGATTTTTTCAATGGTCAGCCCTCTGAGTCAATAAATATCAAAATATTTCAGTACTTTTATTAGTGGCATAGTATTGCCAAATTAATTCAAAAGTAATTTCACTAGGGCAGATACTCGTTTTCAGTATATTAATATTGTTAATTTTGAAGAAGGTTTTAGCAATTCATATTTTCAGCAACAATTCATGAGCCACACAAAATACAAAGTAGCCACCACTGGGTCTTACTAGGTTTTTTTTTTTTTCAATCTAGGGATTGAAAATGGCATTTTATTGTTTTGCCTTTTTAAAATTCCATGAGGTTCAGCATCTTTACAAGTTAATTGAGCATTTACATTTCTTTTTAACGAGTTGTCATGTCAGTTGCCCATTTTTAAATTGGGTTGTCTTTTTCTCATTTCTTTGTAAGAATTATATTTTGGGATTTTGTCATGTGTTTTACAAATGTTTTTCTCCATTGTTTATTTTACCTTTTGACAGTTGTTAGTGATGTATTTTTCCATACAAATACTTGTTAATGATGTCTTTGCCTTATGCAAATTTTATTTTCACAGTTAGGTTTTCAACAAATTTTTTTTTATGGCTTCAGGATTTACTATCTTGCTATTTTTGTTTTTAAAGCAGTCTCTTATCGTTCTGAATATTTAGTGAAGTCTCTGGTAGTAATAGTAATTATGATTAATTTAAAAAAATTAAAAAAATTTAGCTTTTTATTTAAATTTCATTTAATAACTACATTTTTAGTACTTTTTAAAACTACAATAAGTTGATTAAATTTTCCATTATTTCTAAAATCATTTCTTAAGGTTTCTGGTAGTACACTTTTCAGTAGGAAATTTTAATTTATACCTTTTCTTCTCAGATAGGGGAGACTTTGCTCTTTTCAGATTTCTTTAATGGCATGCTCTGGATTTAAAGCCATTAAAAATACACATTGGTTTTTTACATACTCTTCACTTAAAAATAAAAATCCCTTGTATGTAATTAATTATTCTCGATCTGAGAAAAAGTAACTCTTTATTTACAATAAGTATACTCTATTTAGCAATAGGCTCTTGTAAATCTTCATGTTCTTTTTCAATAATCACCATCAATTGATGGCAGGTTAATGTGAAGGATTGGAGAAAAAAATTTCCCTTCTCTTACCTAATAAAGGAGAAATTAACCCAAATTCCACGTTTTATCTTGTATTTATAGTTAAGTGCAAGAAGAGGTAGAAACACAGCAAGAATTCAGAAGCAGAGAAGATTATTTCTGACTAAAAATTTCAAAGATGTCTTTAAGGTTCAGCTTCATCCATCACTTTTAAGGAGCTGGGATTTAAATGGGCTGGTATTGTCCTTATTTAGACACAGTATTGTGTCGGCCCTCAAGTTCACTTGCAGTAGTGAAGAAACCTAGAGACTCAGCTTGTATGTTTCCCCTCATTATTTCAGCTGTGTTTTAGGCTCTTTATCATTTTTAGATCTTTATCTTATACATTCTTTTCTCTGGATTCATTGTTTTAGATAGAGTTGGCTTTATATTTCTCAAGCTTATTTATTTTCCCCAGTGAAAGAGTACACGTCTTTTCTCCGTTTCTTCCTGGTGCCAGAGTAGGATGGAGCCGGTGTGTTCTAAGGAGCAGAGGCGGGAAGGGTTTCAGTAGATTTGAGTTGAAAGGGCCTGGCTGGGTGCAGAGACCAAAGGGGAAAGGATTAGAAGGTAAACAGCAAATTAGAGGTTGGCCAAGGTACATAATTCAATCTTTGAACAACAAAAACTTGACTTATGGGGATTTTTACCACTGACGTCCACATTTGCGTTAATCTTTAATGTCCTATTGATTCTGACTTGCACATTTTCTTTTCATTTTTTTAACATCTATAGGATATGCTGTGTTTTAAAATTACTGATACACCATAATTTACTTGGCTACATCTTTTTCTTACTGGAACTGCTTCATAGAATCAAAGGTGCCTTAGATCTGATGAAATGGAGTTATATTCTGCTATGGAACTGCTGGCTTATGTTAAAAGTTTGTGATATTCTCAACTGTTAACACAAGGGAGCTAAGTTCTTTATGGTAAAAAGCACTTGGGTTTCTGGATCTCTGTGCTTCTAATGTTACTTCCAGTTCTATGACATTTTAGAGCCTGAAAGGTGTAGTGAATGAGTTGTGGGCTTGGGCCACGTCCAAGTGCATTTCACTGGCATGGACAACAGTGGGCTGAATGGAGGGCAGTGTTAGGCCAGGTAATTGACGACACCTGCTTACTTTTTTGGTCAGGATTGTTCAGAGCTTTGGAGTTCTGGGGGAGTTTATGTGTAGTGTCAGGATCCCTAAGTATAATTTAAATCAATAGCTGCCTTTTTTGACTCTAAGTAGTTGAAAACCCATTTCCTGCTGCTTCATCTGCCACAGCAGTGCCTGTTCCCCAGGGAACTCTCACTGTTGCTTTTGGAATTGGAACTTCACAGTGGTGTAGCTTCACAGCCTTCACTTCTGTTTTTCTTGAGTATTTTGCCAGAACCTGATTTTATCAAGCTTAAGGGCAAGACATTTAACACTTACATTTTTGTTGTGTGCTCTATGGAGTTTACTAAATTGTAAACGTTTTCTGGGCTAGCAATCATTAACTCAGGATTAGGGCCTGCTTTTTGGAAAGCATGAAATTTGGATCTGTGATATTCTAAGAAGCAAATTATAGAGAATACTACCTGTGCCATGTTTAATACATCAAATTTGAAATTTTCTTTGAGTTTAATCTTAAGGTTTTTATGTTTGGCACATTTCTAGTCTATTATTATTACCATCTTAGTTTTTTGTGTGGGCAAAAATCTTACTGTTTTGAATTATATCTTCCAGACCAGTAGAAAAGTCTGTTTATAGCCTTATTACCTTTTTGTGTGTTTTTTTTTTTTCTTTTTGAGACAGGGTTTTGTTCTGTTGCCTGGACTAGAGTGCAGAGGCATCATGATAGCTCACTGAAACTTCCAACTCCGGGGCTCAAGTGATTTTCCTGCCTTAGCCCCCTGAGTACCTGAGTAGCTGAGAATACAGGCAGGCACCATCACGCCCAGCTAATTTTGAAATTTTTTGTAGAGACAGGGTCTTGCTCTTGCTCAGGTTCATCTTGAACTCCTGGCCTCAAGCAATCCTCCCGCCCTGGCCTCCCAGAATGCTAGGATTACAGGTGTGAGTCATTGCATCTGACCTTGCATTTCTTTTCTCTTCTGTGAATTGCTATCATGTGGCTATTTTATTTGTCACAATTAATTTCTGTTTTTCATATATGAGTTATGAAACTCATAACTTGTTGTTATCTTTATGGCATCACTTATGTAGTTTGTTCTGGGGAGATTTAATGGGATATTTAGAAACCAGACATTTTCTCTTCCACAGGAGGACCATGTCTTTAGACTTTGGCAGCATGGCACTACCGACACAGAATGAAGATGAAGAGTATGACAAAGAAGACTATGAGAGGGAGAAAGAGGTATGCCACTCACGCTTATTTATTTTCCCCAGTGAAAGAGTACACGTCTTTTCTCCGTTTCCACGGAGGCCCCACGCGACACCTGACCCCTGACCACCATTATTCCTAGTCTAAATCATACCATTTTGTGCCATTTTGAAGGGATTTATAATTGTTTTCTTCCTTTTTTAAAAAAACAAACAACCCTAAAACCCAATCAATTTTTGGACTTTTAGAAGGCAGATGAGTAGAATGCTTCTATTTTTTTTTTTTTTTGAGACAGAGCCTTGTTGTTGCCCTGGATAGGAGTGCCATGGCATCACAGCTCATAGTAACCTCCAACTCCTGGGCATAAGCAATTCTCTTGCTTCAGCCTCCCAGGTGGCTGGGACTACAGGCGCCGGCCACAATGCCTAGCCATTTTTTGGTTGTAGTTGTCATTATTGTTTGGCAGGCCCCGGCTAGATTTGAACCCGCCAGCTGTGGTATATGTGGCCGGCACCTTAGCCACTTGAGCTACAGGTGCTAAGCCGAATGCTTCCTTTTTTGAAACAATAAAACACAACTGTGAATGGCATTACCAGAACATAACTGTGAATGATGTTAACAGAAAAATTGTTACTTTTTTTTTTTTTTTTCCTTAGGCAAAGTCCAACTCTGTTGTCCTAGGCTTGAGTGCTCTGGTGTCAGAGCTTACAGCAGCCTCAAACTTTTGGGCTCAGGTGATCCTTAATGCGTTGGCTTCCCAAGTAGCTGAGATGACAGGTGCCTGCCACAACGCCCAGCTAATTTTTTCTGTTTTAGTAGAGATGGGGTCCCACTGTTGCTCAGACTGGTGTGGAACTCAAGCGATCCACCTGCTTCAGCCTCCCAGAGTGTTAGGATTATAGGGAAGAGCTATGGTGCCCATCCTGGTTAAATTTTTAAAGATCTTTTCATTTAGGAGGTAATGGTTGGCTTTGGAAGCAGAAACCTGGTTTCTGGGTACTTGGAGCATTGCTGTGGACAAGGCTGGAAAGGCTCTTTGCTTCAGGTGGTTTACATCTTAGTGGAAGCAGATCATAAACAGTAAACAAGTGAATAAAGTAATTTGATTAGCAGTAGTAGTGTTACTGGTGGAAGTCAGTGTACTTATGACTGTTTTTAGTTTGAGTCATTTCTTGATTGATTATGATAAAAAGCTTGATTGGTTCTGAGACTGTTTTTGATAACACCCATTTCCAACTATGTAGAATAATCCTTTTTAATACGTTGCTGTGGATCATCAGTATTAACAGGAAGAAAGGAATAGGGCCAATTGACCATCACTCATGTGGCTGGCAGTAGAATTATAGTAAAGATAGGAAATGGGCAGCTTGCTGGATTTTGTCCATAACAGGTATTGTTTGGTTGCACAGTGCTTTTAAAAAATTGAATCTATATTTAAAGATTGAAAAATTTTATGGAGCACTCCAGAGTTCCTGGCTTGCCTTAATATATTCAAAGCTCTGGCCACACCTGGCCTGTGTTTGTCTATGGCAGCAGGTGGGCTGGAGCTGAGCGATGACTCCTCTTTCCTAGCTGGCCGCAGTCCCCACTTCTCACACAGATGCAGGCTTATGTGCTCACACCTGCCCACTTCACTCTTGTGAATTCTCTGCCAGGTCCCTGAGGGCACTTGAGGTTTGTGACCCTGGTGGGGTTTTCTGGATTTTGGCAGTGTCCCTCACAATTGTGGAAAGGATGGGGATGAGGATTTTCTATTACTTTTTGAACCTGCAGCATGAGGTTTTCATGACTGTGATGGCTTGGATAGTTGGCAGGGATTTAGCCACTGGGATGCCTGAGAGGGTCGGTTTAAGTAATCACTTCTGTAAAGAAGAAAACACATTTTGAAGGGTGATTTTTTCATTGGAAAAGATATTAGAGAGATGCATAGGGTATGAGAGAGAGCTCACTGCCAGTGTATTGTGTGGTGAGAATTTTAAAGGGGGTTTTAGTTAAGAAGGTGATTAATTCTAGGTAATATAGAAATTAGCCATTGGAATTACCTCTTTGATAGATTGTTTGCTGAGGTGGGGAATTTCCAGAGGAAACAAGGGTTCTTAAAAGATGAAGTATCTAAGAATGAGTACTGCTAGGACAGGGAAGGGAAAGAATATGTAGCTAATTTGACTCTAACATGATGATTATGGTTATATTAAGAATCCTTATGTTAATAATAAATATTTTTACTTTTTAAATTTTTTTATTTTTTTCTGGAATTCTAAAGTATTTCTCGAATGTTTTTACTTAAAAAAAATTGTTACAAGGGAAAAAGTGAGATCAGAGGCTAGAGAGTTTCTGATTTTCAGTAATAAAATTCAGGATTATTGATAAAAATTTACCTGTATGTGTACTTTGTCACTGTAAGTTAAAATAGCAAATTGGTAGATCAAACCCAAGCTTGCTTGCATATTCTAAAATCTTTTCAACCTTCTAGGTATCTAGGACTCTACAATAGCTGAAAAGTTCACAGCCTTTAGAGATTAAAGAAAAGAACTATTTTTTCCTGCTTATCTGGTTGGTAGTTTTGGGATTGCGGGTAGGTTATAACTTTTAGAAGTGGGCTAATGTGTATTGCTTTCTCTGTTTAGTGAGTCACTTGTGTTCAGTTCCCTTATGTAGGAGAAATGCCTTTATCCCCAATACCAACCATAGCATATATGACTCAGGCTACCTTCTAAGGGCTTGTGAGAGCTTCTTTCTGTAAGTGGTAGGATAGTTTTGATTTTGACCTTGTAATGAATGGCCATTTGCTAATACAACATGTCTTCCTAAACTATTTAATTTTGTTCCTTTGATGCTAGTAGGGATTTTGTTGACATTTGCTCATTTTTCTGAATAAGCCATCAGCAAACTCCACCCTCTATACCATCCTCATTAGTAGCTTCACAGTCATTTCCACTTCTATTCCCTCCATTGTTTGCATTGAAGATCAAATGGAGAAGTGTATGTAGTCTTCAGAAAAGGAAAGGATTTAGTGAATAAATGATTGAATGTGTAGAGGACATTTAGCCCAGTGGAATCTCAAGTCACAGATCACCGTAAACAGATCCATATTTTGAAGAAAAACTCCAAGGATTTTTCAGAAAAGCAAGACATTATAATCATTTCTAAATTGCTACGACTCATAGTGGTACATTAGTAAATGTTGGCCCACTGTGGGCCAACACATAGCAGAGAGATGCATAACCCACAGCTTCTCACAGCGTTCCCAGCGAAACTCCATCTCTCACAGTTGACAGCAGATTAGGGTACGAGCAAGGGTGGTGATACCATGGAGATATGGCATCATTTCAATTAATATCAATTGATTGTCACATGTTACTAATCCTCCCAATTTACTGGACTATATTACTTTCTTTCTGTATCCCTTTAGAGCTGCCGATATAGCTGTCCTTATTCCTACTGAGTAGACTTCATCTGGGACAAACTTATGAAGGCTAGGCCAGAAGAGAAGATTTCAAATCTCTTTTATTAACTCATTCATAATATAACAATGTGACTTTGTAAAATATGTTCCACCGAAAGTCACTATACTTTGTGATTTCATAGTTGGATATTCTAGAGATTGTTGTTGTTCTTTTGGTCATAGAAATATTTGTTATACATTCCTAGGTTATTGGGAAAGCCGCAGCCTAAGGTAGATTGTCATTTGGGAATCTCAAAGTCTGCTGAGACTGTGTGGGACACACACACACTTTCTTCAGTGTCACCAGAGGTAGCTCTGTGATTTTTGCTTGGTTCTAGATAGTAAAATTATCTAGGTATTATGTATGTATATATTCTGGAGCTGGTGATCTGGGACAGAAATACTCGCTAAATTGTGATATCAGGATAGTATTTATTGATGCTGGGTTATTTAGTCAAGGTGTATTCAAAATGATCTTTCATAGAAAGGTAGGTGGTTTAGGTAGCAGATGGCAGACAGAAACTTGCACCTGGCAATATGGATTTGGGTTCCTCTTGGTTTTTATATTGGTACTTCTCTAATAGAATAATAAAGTTCCCCCTGAGCTTGGAATCATGTATTTTAGAGGCAAGTTTTCCATTGCTTAACCTTTCTTCCACTTTTTGCTTCAACTGCCTTGTTTTATGGAAGCGTTTTGATATTTTGTGTCCACTAGAGGGAGGTGTTAAGCTATTGTACTATTTGTTTACATTTAGCATGTATCCATGGAAGCATTATTTAATAATTCACATTAGGTTATTAAGTAAGAAATATTTGATTTCCTTATGTACTAAGTTTGACGGTTGATATCTCTGACATTTCACTTTGATACTTTTTATTTTTTTAACTGTGAAGGTATATCCTCATTTTTTTAAATGTGCATTTTGGCTTGTGATCATCTTTCAATTTTTTTACAGCAATTTTTTTTTTTTTTTAGACAGAGTCTCACTATGTCGCCCTCAGTAGAATGCCATGGCATCATAACTCACAGCAACCTCAAACTCTTGGGCTTAAGTGATTCTCTTGCCTCAGACTCCCGAGTAGCTGGGACTACAGGTGCCCATCACAACGCCCAGGTATTTTTTGTTGAGGTTGTCATCATTGTTGTTTAGCTGGCTCAGGCCAGATTGGAACCTGCTAACCTCAGTGTATGTGGCTGGCTTTGTAAACACTGTGCTATGGGCGCCAAGCCTACAGCAGTTTTTAAGAAACCATGGATAAATAAAAATTCGTGTTTTCCAATGTGAGTTCTGTTAAAAACCAATGCAGCACAGACAGCTCAAAATATCAATGAAGTGTTTGGGAAGGATGTGAATAACGAATGCACAGTACATCGATGGTTTGAGAAATTCCATTTTGGTGATTTTAATCTTTAAAATGAGGCACGTGGGTGACCGAGAGCAAGGTGATAATAATGAACTGAAAGCTGTAGTGGAAGCAAATCTATCTCAGTCTACGTGTGAATTAGCAGCAAGCTTTGATGTCTCTATGCCAACAATATTGGATCATTTGAAACAAATGGCAAGGTAAAGTAGCTGGACGGATGGGTTCTGCATGAATTAAATGAGCATCAGGAGAGAAACTGTCTTGAAGCTTGTCTTTCTTTGCTGTCATGACATGAAGATGAACACCATTTCTCTACCATAGTGGTGTGTGTGATGAAAAATGGATTCTTTTTGATAATTGCAAGCATTCAGCGCAATGGTTGGATAAAGATGAAGTGCCAAAACACAGTCCAAGATTGAATATTTACTGAAAAAACCTAATGATGTGTGTTTGGTGTCCCGTGTTGGTACTATCCAATGTAACTTCATGAAACCTGGTCAATCTATTACAGCTGATAAATACTACAGGGATGATTTTGCTTGTTAAAAAGTTTACTTCTGGATCCAGAGACATTTTGATTAGCTGATTGCTTATGCACAGATTACTTTTCCTCTATGGATGCCAGTTTTGTTAATTTTGTGGTGTCACAAAGAAAGCTACAATAGCTGCTTAATCATTATATAGTTCTCCTGTTTTTATGAGGGAAAAAACCGTACTGTTGAGATGTCCCTATCATGGTTCTCCTGAATTATAAGGTTGTGTATTTGAACCTCACTGAAGGTTTAGAGGAAAATATTCTTTCTGTCTGCTGCAGCCAGATGAACAACATGATGAGGTTGCTTGTTAAGCAGCTGAGATTGGCCAATAGAGACAGGCCAATCCTCTTGCGAGACAACAGTCACACAAACAACACTGCTCCAACTACACAAGCTGGACTTGGAAACTCTCTGTCACCCACCAGAGTCACCAGACCTTGCACCAAATGACTGCCACTTCTGGGTTTGGGCCACTTCTTGCAAGGAAGAATATTCAATTTTCAGTAAGCTGTGGAAAAGGCCTTTCGTTATTATTTCATCTCTGCTGGCTCTCCAGGCTTCTTCACTGCTGACATAAGCAAGTTACCATGAAGATGGCAAGATTGTCGTGACAGTTGGGTGCACACCTCGGTTAATTGTACTGCTTCTTGTTTGAGATATAATAAACCAACTTTTGATTCAAATTTGGACATTTCTTACTTAATGATCTAATATTTTTATTTTTATTAATTTATTTTTTAAGTTTTTGCCCGTTAAAAGACAAAGAAACCTAATACTTTAAAATATCAGAACCTTTCCAGAAGTGTATTTAATGAGGAATCCTGTTCAAAGGGAATATGACTGTTAGCTATTCCATTTGTTGCTTTTCTCTTGGGAGAAAATTATGGTTTGTAATTTGATGACTTCTGCTTTCATGAATATGGGGGGATTATAGGCTTAGAATACAATCTGTTTAATTAATTTAAGTTGAAAATCCTAACAAAAGATTTACATGTTCTTTGTTTTACATTATCCCTGAACATAGGCTTTTTGGGTGTTCTCCATGAGTTGTAAATTGTTTTGTCAACAAAGTTCTTTGAGTAAAATGCCTTTTTAAAAAAATGGTTAGGAATGAAACACATGATGTAGAAAGGGAGGAGTCGGATTGTCAGATTTATTTCAACTGAAGCCTTGACAATGGCAAATGACCTTTTTTCTAGGGAAGGTATCTCTTAAATTTAAAACTCACTGAGAAGATTGCTACTTGTAACCAAAAAGCAGTATGAGGAATTTGAAATTAATGAGTGGGATTAAATCTTGTCATTTATAAGTATTGTTATCTCTGTTTTTGAATCTGTATTTGGAAATTGGGTGCACATTTAATGAGGAAAATTTGTAGTTTCTAAAATTCCATATTTGGTAACATGGATATGGCAATTTTGTGTTTTATGGCACAAGATTCAATAACAAAAAAGCAAAACATATTTGACACTAAATGAGAAGGGTACATTTTGATTGTGGGAAGTGGAAATATTGGGAGTGGGATTTTGTTCCTGAATGGCCTTACTATGACTTGACTTCATTTAGCTTTTCTGTGCCTTGAAAATGATATTAATAGAAGCCAAGGAATATGACCCAGCTATACCAGAGAACTTGGTGGAGACGTTTTTAGAAGGTGAATGAAACTATTTTATAATGTCAGCACACATACAAAATATCTTACAAGACTCTAAATACTACAGGGATGATTTTGTTTGTTAAAAAGTATACTTCTGGATCCAGAGGAATTTTGATAGCTGATTGCTTATGCTCAGATTACTTTTCCTCTATGGATGCCAGTTTTGTTAATTTTGTGGTGTCACAAAGAAAGCTACAATAGCTGCTTAATCATTATATAAGGGGATCTTTTTGTGAGGGGGAAAAAAAACCGTGCTGTTGAGATGTCCCTATCATGGTTCCCCTGAATTATAAGGCTGTGTACTTGAACCTTACTGAAGGTTTAGAAGAAAATATTCTTTCTGTTCAGTAATCTTTATCTGATATAAATGGATTTATTTTGTTGTTATTTTTCCCTGTGTAACAAGTGGGGGTTGTCTTTTTCCTTAAAGTAGTGATGCATAATGGACAAAATAGTTTGGGCTACTTTTAAAAGACCTCATAGATGTGATTTTTCTTTTTTCCCAGTGCATTTTGTGTCTTTGTGGAATTACTTTTGTTACCTTTCACTTGAGGCACGTAGTTTACTAATATGTTGATGTGCTTTGTTTTTAGTGCATTTGTTTTGTGTTTCTTGTTCTTCACATCTTTAGGTCAATTCTGACTATGACTAATTCTCAAAATGAATTTTTCAGCACTCTGCATGTGCAGATGGGCAGTAAATCAAGATCTTGATTGTTAATATTAGCATCAAACAGATTTAGGGAAGAAGATAAATTTTCATTGGAGAGAATATTTCTCTTGTTTCATCTTTAAAGAACCAAATGGATTGAGAAAAATCTTTAAAAAAAAAACCACATACATTGATTATCAGAAATCTATATGGAGAGAGGAAATGTTCCCCCTCACACATTCCATTCCCATTCTCATAGTTTAATAATTTGGGGCATTCCATTCAGACCTTCTTTAGAATATGTTCATTTAACTTTTTCCATATATATTTTGTTTAAGAAGTTTCTAAAAACTTGGATATGTTTTATAGCTATATTCCATTTCTTTTATACTAATGACAGAGAAAGTGGGGGAAAACTTGTTATAGACCTAGGAGCATTTCTCTCTCTCTCTTTTTTCTTCTTCAAGGTTTTACAGGGTATTTAACATGTTTAAAATTCACCTGTTTTGTAGTTTTATGGGTTTGATTTATGTATTTTGGAGGGACTTAGATTGTTAATTAAGTTGGTGGTTAGTTTCTTAAAGAGAAGTCATTAGCTGTCCCTCTATAATGTAGGAACAGAACATTTGATATTCTGATTATTACAAGTTTTAAGGTACTTTATGAGATTTGAGGAAAGAGAATTATTGCATATAGATTGAAATTTAGCAAATTACTCTTTTTAATCACAGTTTATCTTGAAACGTGAATGAATTTTGTCTGTTTAGTTTATATAGGCGGACTGCTAAAATTATGATGTTTCTGGAGAGTGAAATCAAATTTTTAATGTCTGTGGTGTTATGCTTTTGAATGTGCTGTCCATAGAAAACTGAATCTTGCAACTTTCCTTTTACTCAGATGTTTTATAAGAGCAGAGTATTATATGTCTTTTCATCAGTGGAATTAGATGGCTGTCTCCTAATTCAGCCACCTCAAGAGGTTTCTATCATATTATCAAAGCTTTTAAGGGCTTCTGGGCCACCTGTTGCTGCCCTTGTTCCTCTCCCCTGGGCAGAGTGCATCTGGGTGCTCGGATTCCCTGCAGTATGTCTGATTACCAGTAAAACAGGATTCTGAAACTCAGCCTGCCCTGTGAGAACAATACAGTGATTATACCATTATTGTGACTTGCTGTGTTTGCCTAAAGTAGTTTTAAAATTCTGTCGTATGTGTATTTAAATCTGTGACCTTTATAGAAAAAAAAAATAAGGCTTCTGATATAAGTCCCAAAATTGTGCCACTCCCTTTACCCCAAGTGAAATGATGAACATAATTTGTGTGGAGTTTAAACAATGAATGAAAGGAGGAATTAGGAATCCTTTGATGTCTACAGTCAGGACTCACTCATTGCAAGGCAGTTTTGGTTTGGCGTCTGTATTGACGTCGGTGTGACATTGATGCAGACTTTTCCCCCTCAGTTGCAGCAGCTTCTCACAGACCTTCCTCACGATATGCTGGACGATGACGACCTCTCCTCCTCCGACCTTCACTATTTGGACTGCAGCGAGGATGATGCAGAGGAAGAGTAAGTACCTGAAATCACTTAGACTTCTGTACTGCAAGTCTGTAAGCCTTTTTCTTTTGATTCTCTGCAGATAATAACAATGTACATGATTATACAATGGTTGACAGATTCTTAAAATTTTGAGCGAAGATTGGAGGGAAAACGTGAACATCTTGGGGTTGTTTATGTCATTTGTATCCAAGTAAACCGTAGTCTTTACATCTAAAGTATTGATTTTTCTCAAGACCACACCATCCTGAGCAATCGGAGATGAACTGGCATGACCATCAAGTGCTGCCCACATCTCAAAGTGTAAGTGTCAAGTGCGATCATGACTTTGGTGAGGGTGGGAATAGATCTTAGTGCTTTTGTTTTACTCTTGTTATCTAATAGGACTATAAAGAAATTCAGGGTTTCTACATTGGAGAAAAACGTGGTAATGGCTGGGAAGAAAATCCAAGTAAAACTGAAGACCAACACCCTGGGTACCATCCTGAAGAAGGTAGAGATGAAGGCGGAAGTGGCTACAGTCCTCCAAGTAAATGTGAACAGACTGATTTATATCACCTTCCTGAAAACTTTAGACCATACACCAATGGTCAGAAGCAGGAATTTAATAGCCAACCGACCAATGTAATTAAATTTTCAGATCCCCAGAGGAACCATTTTCAGGTATTGTGAAAACTTGACTTTCAAGAATTAGTGTGTTTGCACAGGTATCTGCATGATGTATATGTGTGTTTAAGACATGTAGCTAAGTGCAGTGGTGAGATGATGTATTTTAACTACACAGATTTCCGAGACTGTGCTTATTCAGGTTCGTGGTGAATTAGTCACGCTGTTTTCTGTTTATAATCTAATACAATCATGATCTTAAGTCAGAAGTTAGAGGTTCTTTGGAAACAGTTATTTAAACATTAAAAATCAAGTCTGCCGAAGATTAACTGTCCTCATTTACTGCTGCGTCTGGCTTCTACCACTTCCCTTTATGTCAGGTATCTTCATGTAGTTATTAAAGCAGTAATTCTGTGTGGATGACAGCAGTTAGTTTCCTCAATTTTCTTGCTTACCAGTTATAACAAACTTTTTTTTTTTTTTTGCAGTTTTGGCCGGGGCTTGAACCTGCCACCCCCAGTATATGGGGCTGGCACCCTACTCCTTGAGCCACAGGCGGTGCCTTAAACTTTTTTTTTTTTTTTAATTAAATCATAAACACATAGACCATTAATGCATTTATGGGGTACAATGTGCTGATTTCAAATAGAATTAGGAATACTTACATCACACTGGTTAATATATACCTCATCTCATTTACTTAGTTATTATGTTAAGACATTTATACTCTATACTAATAGATTCAACATGTACCCTTGCATTATACACCATAGGTGTGATCCCACCATTCACCCTCCCTCAGTTTGACCTCCCTTTTCCCCTCCCATCTCCCCCTTTGGCCTCCTTCATCCTGGGCTATAGTTGTGATCTATTCTTTATATGAAAGTGTGTGATTGTAAATTGATTTCATAATAGTACTGAGTACAGTGGATATTTATTCTTTCATTCTTGAGATACTTTACTAAGTAGGTTATGTTCCAGCTCCATTCATGTAAACATAAAAGAGGTAAAGTCTCCATCTTTATTTAAGGCCGCATAATATTCCATGGTATACATATACCACTTTTTATTAATCTATTCATGGGTCAATGGGCACTTGGGCTTCTTCCATGACTTGGCTCTTATGAAT
>CAUYRH010142657.1:0-48609 GCA_963574655.1 Perodicticus potto | reverse complement strand
TTTAAAGAAATACTTCCAGCTTCTCACAAAGGCAATTCTCCAGGAATTCTGAATCCTACTGAGTGTGTCCTCCAAACAACAGTGGAAATGTTCTTAGAGCATCCCGGCGCTGCAGGCCAGCCCCATGGAGAAGCCGGAAAGCCGGAGCCGCAAGAGCACTTGGCTGCCCCTGCCGCACCCTGCAGCGCCTGGCTCCCGCCTGCAGGAGACGCTGGCCCAAGGCGGTGCCGGAGGCCTGGGCGGGAACTTCAGGGACTGACCTCTACATTTTCAATGTCAATAGAAAATGGGTTATGGAAAAGCTGTATATCCTGTTCATGGTGATGAAGCTCTTTAAATCTAAATTGGAATGCCTTTTGCAACTTTTCCAGTGAATCCACATGTTTTGTTTGGGAATGCAACCAATGGTTTCTCTGCTAACAGATTTTGCAGGCCAGGATGAGTCTGCTGCTAAACAGGACAGGCAGTGGAGGCAAAAACACCCGGTGGGCCGGATAAATGTCCTGGGTGGGCCGCATGTGGCCCGCGGGCCATAGTTTGAGGACCCCTGATCTAAGTTATAAGATGAAACAGTCTATGATTTTATGAATTTTTTGTGTAGAGCAAAATATTATATATATATAACTCTGTCATTCTTTTTCTCTGCCTTGAAACTTTTACATATACTATAGGAATAATTTATTATTTCACAGTTTAATTGACATTACCTATGAAACTGTCAAGACCTTAAAAATACTTTGCAGATCCTCTACTTTGACAATAATATCAATTGTTTACATTAGTTTTGCATTTAACTTAAATTGGTTTTACTAATTTGGATCATACCTTCCAAGCTGATCATTTTAGGGTCCATTAGCATTGACTCGAACATCAAATTTATTTTTCTTTTACTCTGTAGTTTTACTTTTTAAAAATTTGTACTTGCGTTTTCTTTCTATTTTCTATTAGATTTAAAAATAGTTCTTTTTAAATTTTTCATAGTATCAACGCGTTCCTTGGAATGATTATTCATACCTTCTCTTTCTTATTTCATTCTTGTCATGTGTGCATGTGTTTTTTTTTTCCTTCTGGAGTTACATTTTAATTTGAAAGGAATTAACACTGTGAATTTGCCTTTGACTAAAGCTTTGAACATGTTTCATAAATTTCAACACATACTATTCTCAAGATTTTATTTTCTAAGAATTGTCTGTGATTTCTGGAATTTAAAAATTCCAGAATTTTTTTTTTTTGCTTAAGTTATTTTAAAAGGTTTAACTTTGTAAAATATCTGAAATTTGTGTTGATAATGTGTAGACCTACTCCACGATGTTCAGAGAATGTATATATCTGTTCACCCTGGTTGTTACTGAATGTCTTACTTTGTTTTGACAAAAAGAAGAATGAGATTTTAGAGTTGGATCACTTTATATATATCTGGTAAAAGTATTCATCTTATCAGTTTCTTTCCATCTTAATTAGGAATTCTCAAATGAGCTCTGAGCTTGGAAAGTAGCAAAGTCTTTAATTTCAAATCAAAGTTTATTTTGAAATCTCTTGCTTTGTTGACATTATTTAAGGATATTGCTTTATGACAGACTAATTTCTGTATTTTTTATATTTCTTATTTAGACTGGCATGTGCTTTCTGCTGGACTTGATGTGCTTATTCGGAGCTAGCACTTGGCCCATTTCTAGGTAGCCTTGTGACAACTGTTTTAAGAAAAGCTGTGCTCTGAATTGTTCTTTTATACTCAAAAGAGAAATTATTTTGTACATTTAGTCTAAGTCTGGGTAAGAATGTCTGATCATTTCTGTCATAATCTGCTTTTGACTTTCATACTTTTATGATGTGCTTGGTTGTTTCCAATAAGGACTGCTCTGAAATTAATTAATTATCATTTAGTACACCTGCTCATTGTTTGAAGTATATAGAACATTCAGTGCTTCACCAGAAGTAAAAGAAACTATTTCATAATTATTGCTTTAATCTAAAAAAAATCAATATGGGGTGATGATAGTTATTTCTATTTCAGAATGGCATAGAGATTCTTTTCTCAGGACTGTAAGGTGAATCGATGTTAATTTGCACCTTAAAACTAAGAATTCTAAGAGCCTGCTTGGTTTCTAGCTAGCTGACCTTCAACCTTAGCTTTTTTAAAAAAGCATAGAAAATTTTCTATTGATTGTCACCAGGTTAAATATAGACCTATATACAGTTATCAGTCCATACCGCATCCAAAGTGGACTGTTTTGGTTGTTATCAAATTGGTAATTACAAAGCAGGATTATTTCTTCATGTTTACAGAGTAGATTCAGAGTGGAGGGGGAACATGTGTGGAAACGAAAATGAAAATGCCACTCAGAAATCATGCTTCAGCAAAGTAGGCCAAGTTAAATGTGGGATTTTAATAGCACGCTGCTAATTATGCTTTTCTTTCTGTTTTCCATCACTGTGTACTTACACATCCCATATACGTAATGGAACTTTTTGACATTTCCTAATATTTTAAAATGATAAACTGAAATTACCCTTTGGAAAGCATCATGTTTAGTAATAAAAATCTGCTACACTTCTTTAGTATAAAGATATGTTTTAAGCATCAAGCAGACTTTGTATTTTAGCTGTTCTTGTGTATCAGTTAAATTGAATGCTTTGATATGTTAATTATTTATCATTTTAAATTATGCATCTTCTAAAATCGAAGAAACACATAACCTATAATTTATTATTCATTTAGCATGAAAAGTAGTCTTTATGTGGCTGTTTCTCGTCTAGGTACAGAATTTCTGTTTTGATATAAAACTTACCAACATATGGCATCAAGTACAAGATGGAAAAGTTCAGTTATTTTGAAAACAGGTACGCATTAAACCTCGATCACTTGTTCTCCAGTCTCGTTTTTACCATGTCATATGTCTTAATGACATTCTAGGCCAATGACTTTAGGAACAAATATATATATTTGATGCTAAAATTTGAATTTAGTTTATGCACAAAAACTAATGAATTCAGGCAAATGCATAAAATTTATGCCAAGAGGAGGTGAAGAGAAGCTTCTCTATAATGGAATAGTTAAAGTAGTGGTTTGTTTATTTCGAATAGTCAAGGTTCTACATTCTTTTCTGTCTCCCACTTTGCACTGAAGAGGGCCGTGTAACTAGAGAATACAAAATCCTCTAAAAACAAAGAAATGATCTACCTGTCTAATTATCCAAATTAACATGACATACCTAGTGTTAATTTTTGATGTGTAGCTTGGTGATTGCTAAAAGGAGTATCAATAATAAATATACAGACAAATAAAAAGTGCATCCCTAGTTCCAGATTCATGTTATTTAGGGGTACTTACGCAAAAAGTTATGGGAAATGAAAAGAAGTATTTTTACTCTATTATAATTTTTCCTCAATTTTGATTAATGCCTTAATATC
Organism: Perodicticus potto; assembly: GCA_963574655.1. Lineage (NCBI taxonomy): Eukaryota > Metazoa > Chordata > Mammalia > Primates > Lorisidae > Perodicticus > Perodicticus potto. The sequence continues at coordinate 45,198 of CAUYRH010142657.1, read as the reverse complement.
AGTTATAACTCTCCTTTATCATATGGTGCTTCCAAAAGAAAAGATGGGTGGCACATCTATTGAATGCTTAGTAACCATGATCACCAACTGTTGCACTCCACTTATTGCTCATGTTTTTAAGAGGATTTTCACCACAAATTAAATTTTGGTCCCTTCGAAACGGCCTTCTGGCTGGCTGTGGTGGCTCACGCCTATAAGCCTGGCACTCTGAGAAGTGGAGGCAGGAGTTTTGCTTGAGTTCAGGATTTGGAGACCAGCCTGCACAAGAGTGAGACTCCATCTCTACTAAAAACAGAAAAATCATCCAGGTACCATGTTCCATGCCTGTAGTCTGAGCTACTTGGGAGGCTGAAGCAGGAGGAGCACTGGAGCCCAGAAATTTGAGATTGCAGTGAGCCATGATTGTGCCATCACACTCCAGCCTGGGTGACAGAGTGTGACTCTATCACATAGGAAAATAAAAATTATAAATAAATAAGAAAATATTATAGAGCTTTAACTCTTCTAATGTGATTATGGTTTTGAATGTCTTTCTTAAAGTATTATTGTGCTGAATACATTTTCAAACCCTAAATAGGATCAAATGATTACAAGTCTGAATTAGTATGAAGAAAATAGAACAGAATATTTGTCACAGTGACTAATTTGGCAATCCAGCACTATGAATTTGTCCATACCAGATACATCTTTATTAATGTTTTAAAGATACTAGGCCCAAATTCCAAGGAATCTTTATAATATAGAATTTTATGTACATGTACTATGCCAAATAATTTGGAATGGATGTATTTGTGTGATGTAGACTCTTAGAAAACTTTAAAGCCCTATTACTGTAAGCTCATTAAGATAAAGGATGTAGCGAGGGTAAATTCCATGACAGAATGGAGAATCTAAATGTGGTAGACAGATAATTCTCTGAGGGCCCCCAAAGATCCCTACTTTCTGGCTTTCATGCCCTGATGTAAACTCTGTCCAGTAAGTGTGGACTGTATTTAATGACTCTGCTCTGATGTTTAGAATAGTACAGACATGATGGGATGTTACTTCTCATATCAGTTCATAGAAAGAGTGTGATTCCATCATGATGCTCAAACTGACTCGCTCATACTCTCTCACCCTCCCATGTCTTGCACTAAAGGTTGAAACTGCTGTGTTGTAAACAACCCTACAGAAAAGCCTGCATTTCTGCTCCAACGAAATTGTCATTTGTTTCAAGCCATTAAGCCTTGAGATAAATTGTTCATAGCAATAGATAACTTATGTTCTGGTCTGGGCAAAAGTAGAACTAATGCAAAGCCAGAGAGGCTGGAACTGTAAGAATCTCTTGGAATTCTATAAGTAAACCTGCCATCACCTTCTTGTCTCTAAATTTGAGTGTTCTTCTCTGCTGTACCATTTCTGCGAGGATTTTATTATATCTTTAATCCACTCTTAAAACTTTTTTTTTTTTCAGTTTTTTTTTTGACCGGGGCCGGGTTCAACCCACCACCTCTGGTAGATGAGGCAGGCATTACTCCTTGAGCCACAGGCACCACCCCACTCATAAAACATTTTGAAAATTAAGTTTCCTATAAAATACTTTGAGTGAATGAGATGGTCAAGTATAGGAGACCAGTGTCAACCTTTTTTAAAAAATCCTGTATAAGAAAAGCAATATTAAACACTTTCCCTGTTTGGAAAATCAAGATCTTACCTCCAAACATTCGTGTAAAAAGATTTCCCTGAGAAAAGAGCTTTTGCAAGTTGCCTTTGCTAAGATTCTATTTCTTCTATCATTTCTTATTACGAAAGATAATAATCATACCTCATAATCCAGGACAATATTCCCTATAGCATAAATCATTGTAACATTAAACCTTAATATTTATTGCCTGTTCTATCTTACAACTGACAGTTCTATTAATGCTTCGCTTAGCAAGTCAGAAAGCGATACCTCAGTACTATATAGTGCTAGAAATGATTGAGAAAACTCTTTGTACACAAATCAGCTGAAAGCATAACTTATATGTTATAGCACAGGAAGATTAAACACATGGCCATAAAAATCCCTGCAATCATGGTAACTGGAGTCGAGGTTGTCTCCATTGCTTTAATAAATCCTTTAAGTATGCTTTCAATCTCTCAACAATTCCTGACAAAGCTTGTGTGCAATTGTTGTGAATCTGCCTACCTCAAAAGTCCTGATGATGAATATTTCATGTGGCTTATCACTTCTCTGTGTCCCTAGTCTAGGAGAAGCCAGTATACCCTTTGCTAGGGTCGGTTAATACCTTATTAGTTGAAGATGGATTTGTACTTTCAGCCTTTAGCCACCTCATTTCCTGTTATACAAGATAAAAATTTTATTTTTGCAAATGATGAATGAGGTGATTATATTTCACAAATTTTAGGGCCACGGACCATTAACTGAATCACTCTAAGCGCTTGTCACTTTGTTGTACATATGTAACATGAAGAGAGAGGGTTGTGCTATTTTAACACCTGACTATTGCCACAAGAAGATCCCTCATAAACTTCATGTGAAAACTGTATTTGGTGGCTCAGCACCTGTATCTCAGTGAGTAGGACGCTGGCCACATACACTGAAGCTGGCGGGTTTAAGCCAGGCCCAGGCCAGCTGAACAATAATGACAATTACAACCAAAAAATAGATGAGCATTGTGGTGGGCACTCGTAGTAGTGATTCTCTTGCCTGAGCCTCACAAGTGGGCTCAGACAAGAGAACCAATTAAGCCCAAGATTTTGAGGTTGCTGTGAGCTGTGATGCCACAGCACTCTACCAAAGGTGACAAAGTGAGACTCTGTCCAAAAAAGAAAAAAAGAAAAGGAAAGGAAATTTCATTTGGACAGGTATAAGGCTGAAATATCTGTACAAAGTTAATCCTTCCGGAGAGAAATGAGGTGATAACTCATATTGAAGTTTAAGTTTGAAATATTTACTTTCTCTTTATTCTTAGCATCTCTGATGCAGTGACAACAAAAAAGTATCACAAACCATATTTTGAAAGTATACATAAATGAATATTCTTGCTAAATTGTGTTTATTTTACTGCAGATTAATGAGATCAGACAAAATATCAACATTGGAATGATAAGAAGAAATGAGCTTGTTTGGATGCTTCTTTCTCCGAGTATTTCAAGAGAGATAATTTTACATTAGTCTGCTGGTCGCTGACTCTAAATTCCATTTTGAGGATTAGAGCTTGACATTTCTCAATGACAACTTAAGACATGCAAGATAAATAAAATAATTGCTGGTGTTTGTCAGGGAATCCACACTGCAAAAGTTACTACTCACAGGACGTTGACCCTTCTTCTAAATCATAGAGCTTTTTTCCTAGGAAGTCACCCAACTATATGTGAAAAAAATGAGTTCATAAGTAGTGAGGCTGATTTCAGAAACATTGACTGGAAAAATAAAAAGACTTCAGTGTCCAAGAAGTTTCTGGACTCTTTTATATGCAAGCCCACTCCATCTTATGATCTCATGCAACGTGGAACTAGTTTACTTAATTTACACATGGCGTTTCTCATCATAACATGGCTAGCTTTCCAAGGTATTTTTATGGCTAGGGGAAGGGGAGAGTGCAGGTCTAGACAGACATAGGTGGACGCTCCATTTCATTGCATTCAACAATGATTGGATGATTGACCTTCAGAGGTGGCCTTCTCAGCCTTCTTTTATCTCTCCTATTTTTCTGTGTCTTACTGACTTAATGCATCTTGTACCTAGAAATTAAACCTATTTTATTTCTTATGCCTGACAGACTTCATTTCTGAAAATCACTGCCCAACATATTGAGGTCTTCAGTTATCATAGGAAACTTGATTCACTGATGAACAGATATGTTACTCCTTTTAACTGATACATGTTTAGGTTAACATGGTATACTCAGAAAGATTTTACAAAATCCTTGTCTTCCTTTCATAGAGTAGGGTGGAATCAATCCCAAGAACAGTACTTGCTGCTGTTACTTTTACCAATGAAAATAAAATGCCAGCCTCTTTATTGAAAATCTTGAAAAGTCTACTGAGTAATTTGTTGACTTTATAGTATGTTTCTCCTCTGGATGGGTGTGACACTGTTGTGGCAGAGTAACCATATACTGAGATATAATAAGCCTGCTGTCCAGAAGGCCCAAACCTGGCACCAAACATCTTGGGGCATTTGCTCCTTTCTATGTGCCATTTCTTACAGGCAGCAGTGTCAATAAGCAGTGAGGATTGCCCCTTTGTAATATATTATAAATATTGTCTTGATTGGGAACAGAGAATTGCAAGGTCTGTATATCATTATTTATTATTAAATCATAGCTGTGTACATTAATGCATTTAGGGGGTACAATGTGCTGGTTTTATATACAATTTGAAATACAATAAACTGGTTAACATAGCCTTCACTGCACCTTCTTAATTATTGTGTTATGACATGTATACTCTACACTTTTAGATTTAACATGTACCCTTGTAAAATGTACCATAAGTGTACTATAAGTGTGGTCCAACCAATTACCCTCCCTCCACCCATCCTCCCATCTCTCCTCCCCCTCCTTTTCCCCCTTCATTGGGCTGTAGTTGGGTTATAGCTTTCATATGGACGTGTGGTTGATTATATATTGGTTTCCTAGTAGAGTTGAGTACATTGGATACTTTTTCTTCCATTCTTGAGATACTTTACTAAGAAGAATATGTTCCAGCTCTATCCATGTAAACATAAAAGAGGTAAAATCTCCATCATTTTTTAAGGCTGCATAATATTTCATGGTGTACATATACCATAATTTATTAATCCATTCGTGGTGGGCACTTGAGCTTCTTCCAAGACTTAGTAATTATGAATTGAACTGCAATAAACATTCTGGTGCAAATATCTTTGTTTTAACACTTTCTGGTCTTCAGGATATATACCTAGTAGAGGAATGGCAGGATTGAGGGGCAAAATAAAAAAAAGAAAAATCTGTATATCTGAAGACATTCTCCAGCACTGAGATTTGGAATCTCACACTTAAAGGTATCCAAGCCAGTCAAGTAATCACCAGTAACAGACACAATATCAAAAATCGTCCTTTCTCTGATTCTACCCAAGTATTTTTTTCAGTACCTTTGTTAGGGTAGTCTTCAAATACCACTTGTTATTGGGCTATCTAAGGCCCACACTGTTGGGTCCTATGGCTTGTCTGTCTTTCCATGTGGGGCTCAGTTTTTGCCTGTCATAGAGTCCTAGTTTTCATATTTAAAAAAAATTCATTTATGTTTTAAATGTTATGAGACATGTCCTTATATTTTACTCTTCTCTCTACCTCTAAACACCCTAAATCAAGTAAGCTTTACTTAACATAGGAGATAAGAAGACACTGGGAAATTCAGAAATGCTCTAAGAAGTGCTGGATGGGGCGTGTTTCTTTTGCAAATTCAACAAAGAAGCTTGGAATATATACCCAGGTTCTTCTCTATTAAATAAAACATTGAGAAACTTTAAGCATTGAGAGAAATACAAAAACACTGTATTTATAACCAGCCAAGTTGTTGCCATTTGTAAATTACCTTTGTCAATTAATAAATTCTTGAGAATTATATGAAAATTGGAATAGAAACTCAGTCACCTTAGGGTCTTTTAGGGGAGATGCAATGGAAATATTACATAACTCCATAAAACAAGAAGGATTTTTGCTTATGAATTATTGGCTTAGCATTATTTTAGGTCAAGAAGAGAATTAAGTGATGCCCCATCTCTATTGACTGTGCAGAATATTTTCAATGTATTACCTAATTGAGAGCTTACAACAACCTGAAACCAAATCTCCTTCCCTTTAAAGCCTGTACTCAAATAATTACTCCATTCAGTTAATACACTCACTGGATTTTTTTTTCTTTTTCCTGAGAATCTCCCTCTATTGCCAGGCTAGAGAGCAGTGATGTGATCATAGCTCACTTCATCTTCAAACTCCTGGGCACAAGAGAGCCTCCTGCCTCAGCCTCCCAAGTAGCTGGAAATATTTTTTTCTTTAGCTGGCTAATTTTTTTTCTTATTGTTTATGGAGACAGAGTCTCGCTATGTTGCACAGGCTAGTCTTGAACTCCTGGCTTTGATAGCTTTTCCTGACTAGATTATAGGCATGTGCTGCTATGGTAGCACACCCCTCAATTATTTTTATCTTTTGTTTACATGTGGCAAAATAGCCGTGTTTATTTATGAATGAATGAAAGAATACGAGGGAAAGACAGCACATAAAATACACCAATTCTTCACCAAGTAAAACTGGATTTTCCTCAGGGTTTTAAACTAGTTACTATAACATTTAGCCCTACCCTAAAAAATCCAGTTCCCACCACTCCAAATCTAAGTGTGACAGTGAGTTAGAGGAACATAATATTAAAGTTCACCAACTATCATATGCTGATAAAAAAAGAAGCAGAACATCCTTAATTTGCTGGCAGTCATATGTTTTTGTAAAAAGAAATTACAATTTTCTAACAAATAACTGGGATTTATCAAATAAGGGGGATTCTAGGTTGAAACTATTTACTGTAGAATTGCTGTACTAAATGAGATTCTTGGGTTTAAACCAATTCTAGCTGTGAGTACTTACAAAACTTTGTGGAAAAGTTTTGCAGAAGTTCTATGTCTCAGGCAGGTAAAATGCTAAGATATTATAAATTTGGTTCCCCTGAAAATTTGACAATCAAAGACAGAATCTTCTCAATCTGATCATAAAATAAAGGAATAGATATCTAGCTAGAAATAAAGACACTTGACAAAGGAATGGCCAAATAGAATTGATACTCAAGGCCATGACAGATCTAGTGTTTTTTGTGTATTAAACTCATACAGTAAGGTAGAAATTTTGAGGTATTTGAGACAAGTGTGGATTAATATTATTTGAGATAAAATTAATCATGCTTAATGGGTAAGCAGAATAATGGCCCCCAAAGATTACATAAACACCAGACCCCAGATGTTTGTAAGGCAAAAAGGATATTGCAGGTGTGATTAAATTTAGGTCTTCAGATGAAGATATTAACCTGGATTATCTATGTGGGTCCAATTTAACCAAATGGTATCTTTACATATTAAAGAGGGAAGTCAGAGAGGAAGTGTGATGACGGAAACAGAAGCTAGATACTGTGGAAGCATAAGACAAAAAATGCAGAAGTTTCTAGATGCCAGAAACATCAGAGAAATAAATTTCCCAGAAGGAATACAGCCCTGTCAATGCTTTGATTTTAACACAGTGAAGGCCATTGTGCACTGCTGACCTCCAGAACTTTAGGAAAATAAAAGTGCAATCTTTTAAGCCACTAACTTTTTGTTAATGCTACATGGGAAAGAAGAAGTTAATATGCTTCTTACAGGAAAATTAAACTGCTGAATTTTTGTACTTTTAACACCAAAGCAAATCACATATCCACCCCCTCCCCAAATGTCTCTGCCCTCCATCCTCTTTGAGGAGAAGGTGGATGGCACTTTGGTCAGTTCATGAAAGATAATTAAGAGTAGAAGGGTAGCCTTCAGAAAGGGACTTCTTTCTGATTTGTTCAAGAATGTCTTGATTTTAGTACTTTAGAAGTTCCACGTCCTAGAAACTTCAATTCTAGGCAAATCATGACCATTGGCCAACTCTAAACCAGATTGGATTTCTAGGTGAGCAAAGCGACAAAAAAACCACGTGATTTTCTTGAGGGTCTGTTATACACTGCGTAGAGAAAATTGCATTTGCCAAAATGGATTGTATATTAAAGCATGCAGGAGAAAATTACATGGCGTCAAAATTGCTCCTCAAAATTCCTTAGGAAGGTTCCAGTTTAGAGGGAAACATACTGTGTCTCAGCAAGTCTGACACTGCCAGTTTTTCTCCCAGAGCTGCAACAGATTGCTCTTTCTCTGGTTAAACCCCAGAAGGAATTAGCTTGCTTTTAGGAACCATGTGGTATCAAAATTACATAAAACTGGTCTGTTGAGTAGTCTCAACCCAGTGGGGGTGCAAACATGAAGCAGTTTGTTTTTTCACAATCACTGTTTTCAACTGCAATCTGTCAAAATGTCCTGCTTCACATCTCCAGCAGATTCCATTACTTTTCAATCACTCTGGTTATTTGAAGCCCACTTGTTTGTAAAACTTTTCTATGTCATCCTATCTAATTATTGTCTCCTCGTGTAATCTTCCGTTAGGAACCTACCTCCCTCTGAAGGGTTGAGAAGGTCAGGAGAGAGAGGCATCTTCTGCCTCTGAAACCTTTTCCTTTTTTCTCTTCAAAGGCTCTCAGTGCTAATTTGCTGGTGAGATGAGGAAAGAGACAGAGAGAGAAAAATCTCTCCATTCATTTGCCTACAGCATAATCAACTTGCTCTCAGCGCTTTTCCCTTCTCTGTCTAAGAAGGCCTAGCCTCTGAGGTGCTCTTGGAGGACGTAATGTGAATTCACCATTGGCCATGCTGGACCTCCCCTTCTCGCAGCTCCATCGTGAGCCCCACACAGTCAGCAGGAGTGATCCCCACAGCTTTCTTACCAGGAGGGCTCTTTGGCCCAGTAGACAGCCACGGCAGGTGAGACACTCACTGGCCAGGTGGCTTTAGCCCTGCTCCTTCCATTGGGTCTTCTTCACTCCTGGAAAATATGTACCTTGGATTCCCCAAACAGTGGGAGAACAACTACTTCATAGCTTCCCATCCTTGATGCCCTGACACCCTCTTCTAATTCCCTTTTCCCCTGCTCATAAAGTTATGCAAGGTTAATGTCTAAGCAGACGGCAAACTTGGAAACCAAATCAGGGCACTCAGTTTTCTGTTCCTCCAATTTTTTAAAAGTGATTTTTGTTGAGCTCTAATCCTCCTCAGTTTGTTGTGGGTAGAAATGTTGTGATCTTTCTCTCAAGTGCTGCTTTGCTGGAGCCTCTTTCTCCTCCCTCCTTCCTTCCTTAGTCATCTGTTTCTAAGGATTAGTGGTAAACTGGGTGGGAGGGACCACGGGAGGGTTGACTGTGACCAGAATAGTTAGTGTAACTCTTAGCAAGCCTGACAAAGGGGTATAAAATGTAGGTCACACATCTTTGTTCTCATCATTGGGCACAAGTCACCAATTATGTTCTACACATATTGTTATATACTAGGAATTATTCTGAATTGAACAGAATGTTTGCTCTGAGAGACAGTCAGAAACAAAAGTAACTGAGGGGATACAGACACGTGTCTCAGACACCTGCTCACTCAAGGTGTCCCTCACACCGTGGAATGGTAGGCAGGCAGCTCTAGCTTCTATTCATACTGTTCTTTTTTTTTTGTTCATAGGTAGCGTACAGGTCAGGGTTAGAGTGTGGTTCATAGGTAGAGTGCAGTGCTTAAGTTACAATATGTGTTCAACAAAAACGAACCACAGTGAAAAATAGTCCTTGGAAAGACCACTCTGGGAGAGCCTCAAAAAGCAGTTTTAAGAGGATAGTAAAAATACAAAAATATATGTCAATTATAAGAAACCAGGAGAAATCAACATGACTGTGGGACACCCTAGAAGGATACTTGCTGTGTTTCGAAAAACCAAGAGAAAATTCAGAGGGGAAAAAAAGAAAACAAGGGAAATGTATAGATTAAAAAAAGAGTTAAAGTACAAATCAACCATTTCAGATTTAAGCACTATTTGTGGGTTGTTTTTTGTTTATTCAATTCCAAGCAAATTGTAAAATTAAATAAAGACATTTGTAATGTAATTAGGGAAACTTACTGTCTAGCTTTCTGTTTTATATTTAAGAATCATTTTGTTAAACTTTTAAAAGATGGGACAAAGGTACTGTGTGTACATTTTAAAAGTGAGCCTCTATTTCTTAGGAAAAAACTTAAAATGTTCACAGACAAATGAGAAAATACCTTGGATTTGCTTCAAAACCATTTGAGAGAAAAAATTGGGATGTAGATGAAATAAAATTAAACATGAGTTGTTTGGGGAGTTTATTACACTATTTCTATTTTTTGTGCCTGTTTAAATTTTTCTATAATAGAAAGGAAAGATATAAGTACATTTTTATCAGGAAATTACTGATTGCTAAGGATTTTTTGCACTGTAATTTTCCTAGGGATTGTGATTTTCCTAATGTTATGTAACAGCTAATTCTGAACTGTGTGAGATGGGGGTTTGAAGTAGCCAGGATTAATCCCAAAAGAGAACTGACCGTTCTTCCTCCCCGGAGTCAACAATCTGAGTCCAGAGGAATACTGTGTGGGCAGTCATCTGCGCCATTCTCCTGCTTCTCCATCAGAATTATAGACACACAATATTCATAGCTTAGATATAGAAACTAAGAAAGGAGTATCATAGACTGGAACATCATGCAAACCACATTCACTTATGTGAGGATTTTTTTACAGATTTCAAGATTCTTGGAGACTCAAAGTAATCATTTTGTTTCTGTAAAATGAAGGATGAAATTAGAGGTTAAGCATGAACTCACCAGTCCATATGTGCCGTATATTAAAATCCATTACATTCTCCTTCAAACCACAAAGTTTGTGTTTCACAACCAAACTGTACTTCATTCTGCTAAAGTGAGGATACTGAATTTAGTTAAGATTAAATATGAGTCTAAAAAGATAGGTTTGTAAGATTTCCTGAGATATCACTTTTTAATAATGATAAATATTTCTAGTTTGATTAATCATCTTGCTGATTTATTCCAGACTGATCCTGTATATTCCTTAGTAATATTAAGGATAAATATCTCAAAAGGATTTGAATAGAATCCGCTAAGAATCAAATTCAACATGCAAAATGAATTCAAATTTAGTTTTTTCTCCTTACTCCAAGGGTCTTAATTTGCTGTTCATAAATCAATATATTTAGAAAAAATGAGGAAGTAATTTATAATAAAGTAACTAGTAATATAAAAATAATCTTAATGTGTGTTACCTAAACATAGCGAATTGTTTACAAGTAAGCGTAATTTGTTTCTGTAAATAAATTAGAATATGTTTCCTCAGTGTTTCAAAGATTATTCCAAAAATATGAATGCTTATACAGATACTATGATGAAAAGGGTCCGTGGTGAAATATGCTTATAAAATACTAAAGATGACATATTTCTTTTAGAAATTCTTGGCACGTGTTAGCATATTAAAGGCTCTGATAAGTCCTATAGGAAAGCATTCTCTATTTATCAGAACATTTCTCAAGCTTCTTTTTTCTTGCAATATAGTTTGAAAACTTAAAATATTTCAGAGCATTAATGTTCATAGTTCTCAATTTACAAAATGTTCCTTGAAAGCCTTCTTAGTAATGAAGAGCACAGTTTTAAAATAAATGCTTCATTTATTTTAATACGTGAATATAAAATCAAAGTTTAAAAAATTAAGATTGTATAAAGGAATCTTTGTACAGCAAAGAATTTATTATTTATACTTTGTATGTTCTATTTATTCTGTTGCTAATAAACAGGGATATATCTAATGATAGATGGAATGGGTCAGTGTTACTTTAAGGAATTTTTTATAGAACAAGTAAGAGAAGCAATAAAGGAATTAATTAAAACGGGAGCAGTAGGAATGGAGGAGAAAACATAGATTTGAATGTGTATTTAATAGGTACCGCAGTAGGACTTAGTAACTAAAAGATGTGGTAAGGAAGGAGAAAAATTCCTTGTGACTGAATATTTATTGGTGGCACAAATGAAAACATAGCTATAGGAGGGGAAAAGATTTAATAGGGAGATGGTGAGTTCTGTCAGTAAATTAGTGGTGCTGAGTTACCTCTGTACCCACAGGAGCAAACCTGCAATAGCAATGGAATACATATAACAAGTTCAAGCTTTAATTAGGTAAGCTGTAATCATCACATAGGACATACTTGAACATACTGAGGATCGGAGATAAAGAAGAGTCAGGAAAGAAACAACAGTTTTGAATGAGGAAGTCTACAACAGTCCCAAGGCACCCAGCCACTACTGTAGAGAGCTGCTGGAAGAAGGGATTTGCTGACAATGCCAAGGTGTAGCTAGTCATCCTGATGAGAGAAATAATATTACACAATTGCCATTAAACTTGGCATTTGGGAGCAGATTAGAGCATTCGATTATTACATTTTCAAAAGTTTTTTTTTTTTTTTGTGGCAGAAGTCACATTTCAAGAGCTATAGATACAGCACATAGCAGAAAATGGAATGGTAGAAATAACTTTTTCCATAATTATAAATATCTTGGAGAAAAGAAAATATTTGGCATCAACTAGAGAGGGAGATAGGGAGTGGAAAATGCAGACGTTACTGTTTCTTTGTAGTCAATATTCATAAAAGACAGTGAAGGGAAACAGAAGAATAAATCCCAAAGAAATCAGGAAGGAATGAGATTAAAATACATAAATGGATAAATAGAACTTGAATAAAGAAAGAATTTCTTAAAAGACTGGAGTAAAATTAATGGTGTACACTATTTTGAAACTAATTTCCTAGGTAATTTAGAAGGTATATTTTGTGGTGAAAGAGAGAAAGCAGAGGGTCAAAAAGGAGTAGGGAAGATTCTTGATGGTTGTTGAAAATGGGAGAGAATGTCTGAACTGGTTAATTCTTGGGTGATTCACCTGTCTTCATAAATGGAGAAAAATCAGAATTATTACAATGCAGTATCTTACCTGCAATCTTCTTCTGTGCTTCACTATTTCTTAATGATAGCTTTGGTATTTTTTTGTCTTTCTTGTCTTCATTTTGTTGTCGACTTATTCTTTTTCTCCTCACCTATCTTTGCCACAATTCCATATGTAATCTACTATGATAAACAATCTATACACACAGAAAGGTAGGTGTGCGTATGTAGGAATAACTGAAGTGAAAATTTTGACAAGGGATCCTTATCTGAGAAAATGAATTTTTCATTCCTTATAAAAATGTTACATTATCAATAATATTTTGATCACATCTTATAAAAGTGTGATCTCTCAAGAATATTTTGACCACATCTTATAAAAGTGTGATCTCTCGATCTTTAGTGTCTTTATTTTCTCTTACATTTATTTATTACCCAAAGAAACTTTCCCTTATATTTCCCCAAATAATATGGTATCTCATTCCTGAGATACAATCACTCCCCTTGGAAAAACATCTTTATAAAAGTTCAAAACACATTGCATGATAATTTATTATTCATTAATTTTTTTCTTGTCCCCCAACAAGATTGATAAATCCTTCAAGGCAAGTTCCTATTGAAAAATATTAGACAAAGACAGAGTGGACATAAAGTTCGTATGCAATTTAAAATAATTTAACATAGTAAATTGTCCACCCTGTATTTATCACCTGGTAGATTCCAGAAAATACTGGAATTTTGGTCCCTCTCTTCTTCTTTTCACTTTACTTTACCATATAGGACTAACGTGACCTCTATTACATAAAGGTACTTGGTACATTCTATTCAAATGAAGTTGATAAAGTTGCATTTTTCTAGAGTGAACTATATTTTTGGAGAAGCTGCTACCAGCCTGCCTCTTAAATAAATCGTTATGTATTAACCTTTACTTTTTTCCTATCTGTTCCTTTTCTTTTCTAAACATTCTAAACCTCTTTTCCTATCTAGGGTATTTTCTATCTCAAAAGTTTTTGTGAGAGGTAGAAACCACGTCCCAGGAAGTAGGATGAAAATTTCAGATACTCGTTTTGGGGATTTTCTTACCTCTAGTCTAGGAAGAAAGTTTCACAGAAACGTAGTCTGATCTCACACCTTATACAGATTTCAATTAAAGAATACTAAGGTTGAGAATCTATTCTGGCTGTAGGGGTCATGCAAATAGTGCAATATCAAGGTTCTAGAAGTGGCTATGACTAGTTCTAACAGCAGTGCCCGGTTCCCCAGCATTGTCTTAGTACCGCTAGCGTTCAAAATTACAAGGCTTAGGACATCTTTATTGGACTAGTGTTGCATACGATTTTGGCTGTACCACTTTCCTTTTTCCTGCTCATGCTTTTTAGCTTGGTTCATGAATTTTCCTTACAACTGCATGAGCCACACAGTATTGGTTGCATTATTTTGACACATTAGTTTTAAAAATGTAAATTAGTGAGAATTGGTTTTCATGCTCATTCCAAATAATTCTTATTGATATATCAGAGCATGGCATCATTTTTATTTTACCTTATTTGTCTAACATGATTCACCCCTTTTGTTAGTTTCATAGAGATTCAGAATTTCCATGCTGAATTTGGTATATAAGGATTTTATTTAATATTGATTTTAGGTAGTAGGGAAATTGTATCTTTATATGCAATATAATGCCAAAGCTTGACATGGTTTGAAGCATGGATAATATCAAAGGTACATATGTGAACATTTGATTATTTTTGTTCATTTTTAATCTCAGTATGTCGTGAATAAAAAACCAGGTGATTTTTAACACAATTTGTACAATTAATTAGGACAAGTCATATTTCATTCCAACCATCCTAATTAGTTTTTACCTGTGCTATAGTGTTAAAATATTTTGTGGTCATTCAGTGTGCACTCTTTGCAAAATGAGGAAATATAACCCTATCACCAGTTAACACATCAAGTGTCTAACTAAATTTAGCTGAGACTTGTCCTATTATGTAAGTTCCCACTTATCCAAGTTGACTCCCATTAACAACTGTGCCATAATGGCTTGTGGGAAGACTGAACAGAAAATTGAATTAATGCAAGCCATTTCTCAATCATTTCTCATTCTCATAAAATGATTAAATCTGATGTAAGAGGGCTCATTAAAACAGAAAACATTACGCTCATTAAAAAGCCATTAAACCATCTCACTTCTCTGATTTATTTTATCATAACCTTATTTAGCCATTGTTTAAAAGTCACTGTGCCCCAAATTTCTTTTCTTATTATTGGGAAAATATTATCCATAATATACGTACAGGCTAGTCTCTTTAAGACCAAAACCGTCTCATGCTACTCTTTCTCAGTCTGTTGCTCTTTGAGGTCAGAGTCTGACTAATACAAATTGGAGATGAGCTAACAATACTCAGTTGGAATGGATTTACCTTCCAATATTTATTTTAGCTATTTTTAATCTGCACGAGATTTCTTAATCTTTTAACCTTGTATCGTTTAAATTGAAGTTAAATTACTACTTATATAGGTAGAATAGTCCATTAGTCCTTGTATGGTAATAGTGTAACTTTTTTGTTAAGTGGCAATAATTTCTATTGCCAAACCAAATAAAAGAGCTACCCTAGGAAAATACATCTTCATGAGATATCTGAGGTGAGCTTTCTATTTGAGTTTAGGTTTTCTGTTTTTCTACAAAACGATTTCTTTACTATGGCTTCACAAGAATAGGCCCAGATACAAGGGACTGGGTTTAAATAATGACTCAGTACATATTATAATTCATACAAAAGATAAATGCAAGATATACCCATGTTAGGGAAAATTACATTAGCTGAAGGAAGGGCCAAGCCCTATCTGATATCTCCATGGCTTACCCCTAATGTGATAGTCTGACACTGGTCTAGGTAACATTTGTCCATCTTGTTCCTGTGGTTCTTCAAGGTGGTGGAGGCAGTGAGTTCAAGGAAGAACTCATTCTCCTACAAAGATTGCTAGAAGCAGGTCTATTAAGGTAAAGCCATTTTAATATAATTGCAGACAACTCTGAATAGGCCTTTTTTAATCTCCATAGCTTCCAGCAAGGTATATCGAGAGCCACAATCTCCTCTTTACCTCAGCCCAATCCTGTTTCCTTCTTCTCTTCTGCAGGTCTCGATCCCAAAGGTGCTTGTTAATAATCATCCATCTCACTCAACTATCTCTGAGTCAGCTTCACAGGCAACCCAATACATGGGCTCCAATGTTTCTGAAGCAGTAAAAGAGAGGGATGCAAGGAACATAGGCTATTACATTTCTTTTCACAGGCCATTGGCCAGAATTAGTTGTATGGCAAATAAACTGCAAGACAGACCATACAATGGGAGAACAAACGAAAATGTCATTTTTATCATGGTAAAAGCATAAGTAGTCATTGCAGTTATTGTAAAGTCATTTGTATTCATGCTCACATCTTTTGGACTTTCATATAATTAGTTATGCCCATTTCTTTTTTGATGATTTAACTTATTATGTATATTTAGACTATTTTCCATTATAATCATTCTACTGCGTATAAAGAAAAGATGAAAACCACAGACTTCATGTTTTTCTCTATTGACTCACATCCTAATTGGTTGACATTATAGTTACATGGAATCTCCATCAGGCGTTTTATTAGGCTGTTCTTTCTGTCCAATCTGTGAACCAAGGTTTGTGTTTGTAGCATACCAAAATAATAAGTGTAATCATAGGATGTGAATAACACAAGAAACAAAAATGATAAATATTATGGGGAACCGACTGTGTGATAAGCTACAATTGTAAAGGTAGGTACTATTATTATTCTCATTTTATAAAGTGTAAATAGAGTTCTCAGGAAATTAAAAAACTTGCCCAAGTCACCAATTTTAATAAAAGTGCTGGGGCTCTATTTATATCCATCTGCCTCCAAAGCCTGTGCTCTTAACTACTCTATTATACTGCTTGGGGGAATCACTCCCCAGATGTTTTTCTTCAAATTTCTCTTCCCTTATTTCCTCACTACATTTTTGTTAAAAGAAGGGTGAAATTGGTCAATTGATGTATAGTGACTAAATTATATATATATAAATAATTATAAATACTCACCCAGACAAATTTATGTATACATAACACTATTTACATTTCATTGATATTTAAATAAAATTGTGGTTTTTGAAATAGTTACTTTGCCCAAATAAAATAAACATGTAGTGCAACTAAAAACTAAACAGCAAACTGAGAGTTAACTTGGGAAATGTGTTAGTCTAGAAAATACCTACAAAATAAAAATCATGCCAATTTTCCCTACTTAAATAAGTCTAGATTAGTGATTTATAAATTTTTGTTTTATGTCCTTGAGTAAATTGAAATATTTATACCATGATATGACTTTTATATGAAGTATCACCAATTCTGAAATTTTAACTTACTGATATTATACTTAGACTGGTACTGTTCATGATATTTGGTTAACACTAATACTGATGTTTCCAATTACAATGTAAGCATTTTCATTTCATGTCTAAATGAATTGAGATGTATTGCTTAATTCAAGTGGTTCAATAATGAGCTTTTAATTTGAAAAAATGTTTATGCAAAGAGGTTGAAAGTCATTGGGAATATTCTAGAACATCACACATGGATCTACCTTAAGGATAATAGAGGTTAGCTGAGCTGAAAAATAATCACACAATAAATCACTAGTTTTTAGGAGAAATTGTGAGAATTAAGGGATACATATTCTCCCATTTTTTTCTGATAAGAACACTGACCATATAAATGTACATGGAAATCCTGAAAATAATCAGAAATTGGCCTGGACAACATAGTACATATAACAAAAGAAAAATTAACTGACATTAAAGGCTCCCACCAACTAACAAACCTTCATGAATCCAATTCCACCTGTCATCACCATAAGTTCCTTCCTATTCGGGTATCCTTTTACCAAACCTAGGCTAGAAACACAGCTAACTTCTCTGGTGTTCCATTTCTTCCAACCACACCCATACAGACGTTCACACATGTTCAAACTATGAAACTCTATTTAGGTGTGTTCATAACTTCAAATTAAGCTCTGGGAGGTATTCTTTCCCTTCAAATATTCAATGCATAATTCTTCCCTGAGCCACTAAAATCAGAGAACTAATTAAATAATCAGTATTATGATTAAAATAATATTACATATGTCAAACATCTATAAACATTTAAGCTAGTACACCATGCAAATAGTATATCAAAAATTTAAAGTTTCTGATTACCAAAAGTAATCATTTAAAATTTACTGTACCGAATCCCCATTTATCTTATATCCTTAAAAAGTCAAATATATTTCCTTAGCTTTTTTAAATTTTTATTTCAATGGACACATAATAATTATACATACTTATGGGTACAGTGTAATGTTTTGATACATGTATAAATCATGTGAAATCAAATCAGAATATTCAGCAAATTCATAACCTCATATTCATCATTTCTTTGTTGTGAGAACATTTAAAATTTTTTAGATATTTTGAAAGATATGATACATAATGCTTCACAATATTGTATTTATTTCCTTAGTTTGAAATTTATAAAGTAATAGCCTATTATTGGCCTCTTTTTTAAATTTCTTTTCTTAAGAACAGTTTGTATTTACAAAAAGCTTGTAATAGCAGTAGAGTTTTCATATAGTTTTTAAGCAGTTTCTCCTATTATTAATATTTAATATTAGTATGGAACATTCGTTACAACTAATGAACCAATATTGATCCATTATTATTAACTAAAGTCCATACTTTAATCAGGTTTCCTCTGATTTTACCTAACGTCATTTATATAGAAGGAAATCACCAGGATTACCCTGTATCTCCTAGGCTTCTTTTGGCTGTGACAGGTTTTCAGACGTCTCTTGTTTTTGAGTAACTGGATGATTTTTAAGGAGTACTGGTCAGATATTGCGTATCATATCCATGTGTTGAGATTTGTCTAATATTTTTGTTCATGCTTAGACTTGGATTATGAATTTGGGGCACACATAAAGTGTCATTTTCATTACTGTTCTTCAAGGGTGTATATTATTACCATGATTTATCACTGTTGATCACTCTGAGAACCTTGAAAACTTGGTAATGTTTATGAAATTTCTCTACTAAGAAATTACTTTCCTCTTGTTTTTATACCATACTCTTTGGAAATAAAGTGATTATGAGCATTCTACACTTAAGTGGGGATGTTCCACCTCTTGAGAGGAGAATATCTACTTTAATTATTTACAATTATTCTGCATGAGAGATTTAACTTCTTTATTTTTTAATAATTTAGTTCCATAACACCAATTCATTTGTATTTATTTTATAATTTGGTTTATAATCCAATACTATTTTCAGAAATTTTTCCACCTTTGGCCATTAGAATCTTCATTTGGCTCCTCTGTCCTATGATATACCTCTGTCATTGTGTTTTTATTTTATAGCTTTTTAAAATTTTTCTCTTTCTTTTTTCCTTTTAGTTTTCAGCACTTCCTGTTTTCCACTATATCAGCAGTTCTCAACCTGTGGGTCGTGACCCACAGGAAGTGTATTAAAGGGCCACAGCATTAGGAAGGTTGAGGACCACTGCACTACATGATGCTGCAGGACTATTGTGCATTTTCTGCCATAGTCCTAAACTTCACATTTCTTTTATTGTATAAAGGTATTAAAAACCAACATTTGCATACTAGATATGCTAGTTGCTTGGAATATCATTACATCAGGGCCCTTTTAGCTGACAGAAAAAGGAAATATAAGTGAGTATACTAACTTATGTGTGTGTATATATATGTACACATGTATTTATAAATATTTCTCATGTAACTCAAACTATCCCTATTAAACTAAACACAAATTCATACTGATATCTCCAAGACTAATTCATTACCACATTAATCTTCCTAAATTGTTTCCCTTGCTTAATTATAAATTACCTTATAAGTTTCCAAACTTCTTACATTTAGAAATGTGACTACATTGTTTCTCATTTATAATAATATTACATACTTATTATTATTCACCTAATTATTCCTTTCCTTCATAGCTTTATATCAGCATTGTAAACTTGTACCCTGGCTAGAAATAGCATTATCAACTAGAATGCAGTATTTATATAATTGGGTTTTTGCCTTTAGTTTTACAGATTACAATTATTTTCAATTTACTTAAAGCAATACTTTTTACCCACCTACTCAAGTGAATGTGTTTTATGCAATTTTAGTAAAATTAGATTTTTTTTTATAGTCTGGATTACTTCTTGAGAGGCCCTAATCTCCTAAATGATTTTTTAAACTTAACTTTTATTGAATCATAATTGTATACATTTATGGTGTACAATGTGATGCTCTGATATGCAATGTGGAATGCTTAAATTAACATAACCATCACCTCACATACTTATTTTCGAGGTAAGACATTTGTAATGTACTTTTCGCTGGTTTGAAATGTATCCTTGCATCGTGTATATTAGGTGAGATCCCTCCAAATGTCCTCCCTCCACTTGCCCTCCACACTCCCTTCCTCTCTCTCTCCCCCCACACCTCTCTCCCCTCTTTCTTTCTGGACTATCTGTGTGTTTTATCATTTGTATGAATGTGTAAGTGTTTATATATTGGATAAACAAATATTTGTGTATGTATACCTTGGAATACTATGCAGCCATAAAAAGAGGGAGACTTTACATCTTTTATGTTTACCTGGATGGAGCTGGAACATATTCTTCTTAGTAAATTACCTCAAGAATGGGAAAAAAATATCCAATGTACTCAACACTATTATGAAACCAATATATAAACACTCCTAAATGACTTTTTTGTTGTTGTTGTAGAGACAGAGTCTCACTTTATCGCCCTTGGTAGAGTGCCGTGGCATCACAGCTCACAGCAACCTCCAACTCCTGGGCTTAGGCAATTCTCTTGCCTCAGCCTCCCGAGTAGCTGGAACTACAAGCGCCTGCCACAACGCCTGGCTACTAAATGATTTTTAAATGTTGCATCTTTGTAAGGTTTAATCTTTGTACAGTGAAATTCGTTAGGTTTTGACAAATATTTGTGGTGTTATATATTTGCCATTTTGGTGTCTCATAGAATAGTTTCACTGCCCTGAAGAGAAGCCTTTGTGCTTGTCTGTAACCATTCCTTCCTGCTCCGTCCACTGTCCATAGGTGCTCTTTTGTTATTTCTGGAGTCTTGCCTTTTTTGTGTCATATGATTGGAATTAGACAGTAAGTAGCCTTAACTTGCTTCTTTCATTTGGCAAGAGGCATTTAAAGTTCATCCATATCATTTTGTGGCTCGATATGTCACAATCTCTGTTTCTAATCAGCGTATTAAACTTCACAGTGAAGTGAGTATTGATAGATTTGGATTAATAGCTAACTTTTTACAAACTCATTTCTATTCATTGTGCTTGTCTTTTGTGTCTAGCATTTCCTTTTATTTCCTTTCCTTATTTTTTATCTGAAGATGTTACATAATTTTATTTTATCTTTTCCATTTCCATACGTAGGCCACTACAAAAGTTTTGAGACAGGCTGTATTGTGGTCCATCATTTAACTTCCTACAAACACAGGCGACAGCGTCCTTGCTGGTTTACCTGTGCGAGTTTCAGCTTGCTCGGCTTATTGGCATTGCTGGGAGGGCTTTATTTGTTTATGCTCATGCAGATTTCATGTTTCTTGATTTTTTCCTGTCATAACTTTCATCGTGAACCACATGTCAATGATAGTTCTTTAAAAAAATTAGTGGTTTCTCTAAAAAAATCACAGTCTAAATTTTTTAACTAATCCAAAGTTCCCTTCAAACAACAATAACTGTGTAGGAGCCAAGGCTTTTACTCTCAAATTTTGCAGAAAAATCACTCACAATAAGGCAGATTAGTAAGAGAAAGGGATTACAAATTTACTTAGAATGCACACAGGGAGAATTGCAGTATGATTGCCCAATATTCTAACGGTGTACAGAAGGTATATATATTCTTGAGATTTCAGAAAGAG
This sequence comes from Perodicticus potto, assembly GCA_963574655.1. Classification (NCBI taxonomy): domain Eukaryota; kingdom Metazoa; phylum Chordata; class Mammalia; order Primates; family Lorisidae; genus Perodicticus; species Perodicticus potto. Next base: position 23,636 of record CAUYRH010142657.1, on the reverse strand, counting down.
TGAGAGATTGAATCCTAGCAAACAGGTTATGGATTTGGGGAAAGAAGAGTTCTACTGAGGGGCAACACATGATTATTTCTGTGGAGAATTATTAACCGGAGAATAGACTTTATTGTGTTAATAATTTTCTTGGAATGTAAATGATCCTTGGAGACATTCATTACCTTGCAAAGGGGACTGCTCAGGAATGGTTACATTCTTGGTCTTGTGTCCCATGATGAATGATGAGACAGCATGTAGGTTACAATTGTTTTCTTTGCTGGGTACGTCCTGTCTTTCAGTAGTTAGGAATAAGGTCTTTTCTAAAGCCTGCTGATCTCCAACTTTCTTTTTGATCACAAGAATTAAAAAAATGAAACTATGTTTTCCTTCTACAATTCCTTCATTGAGGATTTTCTGTTCTTTTAGTAGATCCAAGTTTTTCATCTACATCATTAATTTGTCTAAGAAGAGACTATTTCTTAGAGGACAATGCTGCTGGCAGTGAATTTCCTTAGTTTTTCTTTGTTTGTTTGTTCAAAAAAGACTTTATTTCTCCTCACCTTCAAGAGGATAATTCTGCTAGTTATAAAATTCTAGGTTTTTTCTTTCAACACTTTCCATACTTCACTGTCTTCTTGATTATACCCACTGTGAACCCTATCATTGTTCCTCTAGAAGTAAATTAGCTTCATCCTTTGGTTTCTTTTGATACATATTTTTGTTTTGTTTTTCTGCAGTTTCACTAGCATACACCTAAGTGTGTATATATACATATATTATTTTCTTTTTTTTCAAGACACAACCTCATTTTTGACACCCCTGGTAGAGTGCTATGGCATCATAGCTCACAGCAACCTCAAACTCAGGCTCACATGATTCTCTTGCCTCAACTTCCCAAGTAGCTGGGACTACAACACACACCAGGACAACTGGCTATTTTTAGAGATGGGGGTCTCACTCTTGCTCAGCTGATCTTGAACCCCTGAGTTCAAGTGATCCACCTGCCTTGGCCTCCCAGAGGTCTAGGGTTACAGGTGTGCACCCAGCTTGGTATTCTTGAGGTTCCCAGATGTGTGGTTTGTTGACATTCTGGGTCATTATTACTTCACTCATTTCTTTACCTGCTTTCTCACTTTCTTCTTTCTGCTGTATCAATTACATGTAGTTTACACCTTTTGAAATTGAAATTATCTTAAATGGTCCATAGTCCTAATTCTTTTCTCTTTCTATTGCATTTCAGTGAAAATGTTTCTACTGACCTATAGTCCAGCTTATTTATCGTTTCCCTAATTGTATCCAATTCTACTAATGAGCCTATCAAAGATATTCTTAATTTCTTTTACAGTATTTTGATTTGGATGCTACCTTTTGATTCTTTGAGTTTCTACCATAATCACAGTTATTTTATCTGTCATGATTTCAATATCATATTTGAGTCTGGATCTGATGCTTGTTTTGTCTTTGCTTGGACCATCTCTCTCTCTTTTTTTCCTTCCTTCCTTCCTTCCTTCCTTCCTTCCTTCCTTCCTTCCTTCCTTCCTTCCTTTCTTCCTTCCTTCTTTCTTTCTTCTTTTTACTTTTTAATTTTTGTCTTCTGGCATAACTTTAATTTTTGGTTCAATGCCTATAATAATATATAAAATAACAGGAACTTTATTTCTTTAGTTGAAGATTTTAGATTAATTTGGCTGTTTTTAATTTTTGCTATAGGTACCAGAAACATCAAATTGCTCCAGTCCTTTTTTAACTTTTTATCTCTCTTAAAAGTCTTTGGGCTTCCCTCAGATCTCTTTCTTAGAGCCTGCGTCTTATGGATTTTTCAGCTGTAATCTGTTATCACATTGGAGTTCTTTTGTTGTGGTGGTAGAGTCTAGGAGAGGATCCCTTCTATATAATCCTATGACTAAATCTTAGTCTTCTACTGGGCCTGTGTCCTTTATTCCTGTTTGATCCCAAGTACTTCTTTCCTTTTTTCCCTTGAGGTGAAGTGATGGCAGGGGTTGTAGTTAGGGAAATGTACCTCCTGTGGCTGCAGCACAGATGATGCTCTGGTAAAATCTTTTCCAGTAGAGACTAAGCCTCTGTTACTTAGAATGTTCTGGGCATAGTCTAAATGATTTTCTTCCTCTTTCTCTGTCAGAGCCACTAAGCCATCTTCCTTGGCAATCCATTGTGAGATCTTTGAGGTAAGCCTATAAATTTCTATAGTATCTCACTCACATCCTCTTTCACACTTAACCTGCAGCAGTGTGTCAAAATCACCAAGTGTTCCTACCAGTTTATGGCTCCAGCAGCCTCTACTCCTGGTAAGCAGGTTTTGGCTGTGATTCTCTGAATGCATCTGTCATTCCAGATTGCAGTGTGGTGGTTTGTTCTTTGTCAGGTCCAGGAAAAAAACATTGGTTTTCATTTTGTTTAACTTCTTTCTTGGTGTTAGGAGAGTAGTGATGACTGCCAAATTTTCACATGTCAGAGCTGAAATGGACATCTTTACCCTCTTTTTTTACTATTTATCAAATAGGAGTCCAAGGTTACCATGTTAGCTTAAGTATATAAAGGTTTAATGCAATGCTTGGGACAGGGTAATTACTCATTAAATATTAATTTTCCCTTTGTATATTAGTATATATGTGTGTGTGTTATATATGTCTATAGAGATATATATAAAGATAAAATTCTGATGTAGTGGTGGATTCTCCTATATTGAACCATTGCCTCTTGCAATATAGTAGTTTCCTCTCATGTTAAGTGTCAGATATACTTACCTTACATTGACGATGTTTCTTTTATGCATCCTATGATTTTTTTCTTGTAATTAAGCCATATCTTATTGTAGACATTAACTCTGACATGTTAAAGCAAATTGCATCAGATATTGTTTTGATATTATTTTGTTTTATTTTTCTCTCTTCATTTCAAGGCTACATTAAAAATGGTACTAAATCCAAAGAAATTAAACAAATAAAAACTGATCCAGAAGTGATCATCAGAATTCAAAGTAACTCTTTCTCTGCAACCCTCCCTCATTGATTACTTATTATAATAGAATGAACTTCCTGCTGTATAAGTCTCTGAAACTCCACATGTACATATCAGTCACAGCATTACAGGCACCATGAAGAGCTATTACTTCAGTGAATGATATACCAAAAAAAGGTTTATTCCAGACTATAATAACAACATAATAAAGTTTATTAAACTTTAATAAAAATGAATAACATAATGTGTTATTCTGCTCATCTGTAAGTAAAGGACAATTTGTAATTCTTTTTATAATCTTTACACACAGTAAACTTTTATTCTCAAGGAATGGCCTAAGATGTTCACTGGTAATTGAGACAAAATCTCTAGAAATTTCCAATTCTAGAAAGTTATTCATGATAGTAAGAGAATTAATGTTGGGATTTAGGAAAATTAAAGGGGGGAAAGATATAGTTTTGGGCTATTTAATAAATATCCACAGACATAGTGGATTAAAAGAGCACACATTTATTATTTTAAGGTTTCTGTGGGTCAAGAGTCCAGGCATGGCATATCATGATCCTTTACAGAAATGCAATCAACTTGAATAGAGCTGTGTTCTCATCTGGAAGATTGACTGGCGAGGAGTGTATTTCCAAGCTCTTTCAGGTTGTTGTCAGAATTTATTTCCTTTGGCTATAGGTTTCCAGGCAACTTGAGTCTTTGAAGTTGGTAACAGAGAAAGAGAGAGTAAGAAGAATCTTGTATAAACTAGCAATATCATGGGAGTGACTTTTCAATGACTTTATGCATTTCATTGGTTAGAAGAAAATCATGGGGAAGAAAATATGCAAGATACGAAACAAAGGAGGCAGAGATTGGGTAATGTCTGTCTACTGTTAGTCAGAAACCAAGTGATATTCAACAAAGGTAAAGTTCAGCATTTTTTTTTTTTTTTTTTTTTTTGCAGTTTTTGGCCAGGGCTGGATTTGAACCCACCACTTCTGGTATATGGGGCCCGTTCCCTACTCCTTTGAGCCATAGGCACTGCCCTAAAGTTTAGCATTTTTTTAAGTCTAGAAATTTCTCTCAGATTTGAAGAAAAGTCAAAGTTCTATGGAAAATTATGATCTATAATTAAATTATTTTACATTAATTTCAACTCAAGTGAAATGGAATATTAAATTATAAGAAATCAGCTCCTAATTCTGAATATTTACTTGAAAATTCATTGCCATTTGATTATTACATGAGGAAAATAGTTTAGAAATTAAGATATTTTAAATCATTTATTCAGAACCTTCATAGATATTAGATATTTTATATATGTATATATATATATGTACACACACACACTATAAATGCCAAAATAATCAAATAAGTTAAAAAATGATCTGTACAGTTAGAATAAATATATGTATAAACTGGTTAATAACAGTATACTACAGTGGAAAAGTATATCAATATTATCTTAAAAACACATGTAAATAAACAAGATAATATAAAGTAAGTAATTTAAATACTACTGAAGATATTTATAAAAGCTCCAATGATCTTTCAAGACTCTATCACTCCACTTGGAGAGATTTTCAGAATCTTCTAAGCAAGGTGTGCTTTAAAGTATCCCTGAATAAGAAATCAGGGACATGGGTTCTACTGTGAACTGACTTAGATTTTAGACGCCAGTCATGTTCTTATTTTGAAAAGGGATCTAGATGAGAATTATAGTTTAATTGAACTATGAAAGACATTCCTGCTTCTACTTTCTGTTTCCATGTTCAGATTAGGCTCTTCATGTTGAGTCTTAAGAAAGGGAAACAAATGATCTGGACTTGGTTGTAAAGAGTGGAAAGTATTAATGCATTCTTAGACATGTTCAAAAGCTCATATAACTCATAAGATTAACTAGAAAAATAGGTAAAGGAATGGGATCACACTTCAAATGAAAAAACCATACATTGAAAAATAAGACCTACATAGTTTGGTTTAAAAATAATCTGTAGATATATAATTGAAAGATAACATTCTTTCCCTTTGTTTCTACCTGCTTATTTATTGACATTTTATATGATTTTTAATAAAAAAATTTCTCTCTCATTCAGGTCAGCATGCAAAACAGATTTACAATGTGACCCAGTTCCTCTCTGGGTTTGCATTCCAATATTATACAAGGATATTTATTAATAGAGAATCATACTACAACAGAGAATCTATACTACAAACGCAAAACAGGGCTTTATTATTGTGAATTCACAATAATAAAGTGAGTATTAGATAGAATACTAAAGTTAGTGTTAGTGAGTATTAGATAGAATGAGCATGATCTTTCAAAGTGATTTGGTTTGGGTTACTGATTGTCATCAATATTATGAAGTCTTAAGGATTTCTCTCTCATTCTGTACTCTCGGTTTTAAATTGGAACTTATTATCTCAATAAAGAGGCTGGTTGTGAGGATTAATGAGATAAGTAAGCCACCTGGAATGGTTTTGGCCCACAGGAATGAATAGTCATGACAATTTTAAGAGCTGCCATGATGAGTATGATTATCTTTTGATCTATATTTGAAAACTGTATTAATCTAAGTACTAAACTTAGGTCTGCCCTCTATCTCAGTAGAGTGGATGAACCCACACAATGAGTCTCAGGAAATTAAAAGTATGTTTTCAGAGAATGAATGAGAGAGAATTTCTGTTTTCCTTAAATGTACATCACTTGTAATGTATGTTAAATTTTATGGAGTGGAGAGGTTATTTCTTATAGCCCCATCATTCTAAAGATGAAAAACAAGGTCGTGCATCATTCATTCCTACAGAAAGTATTATTGAGTGCTAATTTAAATGCTACTGAGTCACCTGTGACCAAGGAATGAGAGAATGAAGGAAAGCCTCTGTACTTACTCTCAAATAGCTTGTACTCAAGTGGAATTAACAGAGATTAAACAAAGCAGACAACAAATACTTGGCCCATAGAAGTTGTGGTGTTTTCATGGTTACAGAGTTCAAGAACTAAACTCAGATTTTTCCACTTTTAAGTCAAGACCTAGAGAAAATTTGCTGCACATTTGGATATTCCAAATTTTGTTTTATTGTGAAAATAGTTTCACATTTTTCCCTAGCAATTGAGTCTAAGTTTTGTAACTTAAATATATTATGCTAATCAAATGATATGTCAGTTACAATTATCATGTTTTCTTGATTCTATCCCATGATGAATAATGCAACCTAAAATATTTCAGCATAATTATTGGTGCTTGTGTAACTGAATCATTAAAATATTCCAAATGAGACTTTATGCAAATGTATTATTCAACAAGGCTTGTGTGGATCTATAAATTTGTTTAATATGTGGCTTCTGTTATTGGGTTATCTGATATATAAATCAGCGACTCTTGCACTGACATAAATTAAGAGTTAAATAGTACATTTTACTCTTAAATACACTTTCTAATTCAAATTAATAGGTAAATAACATGATTACTCTTCATAGTACATACTGATAAAAATAATATGTTGTAAGTAAAAAATATGATCATCATAATAACACTAACCTGTACTCACCTGGCAGCATGTTTCAATTCACCCGGCCCTAGTTTAGCACTTTACATTAATAAAGTCTGTTAGCTCATCTAATACCCACTTTAGCATTTGATGTATATGCTTTATTAGTCCCATTTATAGATAAAGAAAATAAAGAAGATAAAGCTTAAAATAACTTGGCCTAGATTGTACCTCTAATTAGAATGCTACCTAAAATATATGATAACTCATCTCATACAGAGAAGAAGAACTACAGGCATTTCAGGAGTTATTATGGGACAGAAAGATGAAGAAAATTGTTATAGCCTTTTCACCATTGAGTCAAGGTACAAAAGGGAGAGGGTACAAAAAGCCCCAGTTCAGAGGAAGGAGAATTTGTGTTATGGCGCTATGAGTGAAATAACATGCAAAATATTATTTGGGTAAAGCCGTCAAGAGAAAACCAACATGGAATTTGTTTTCCATAGAGTAATAGTTGGAAACGTTCCTAGAATGATAAATTAGTAGGACTTAATAAAATGATGCAAAGATATTGTTTCCTTATTGGTTTTTTTGTTTGTAAAAGATATCTGCAACTATCTCTTATCCCAGCTTGTAAAGTATCTTTGCCTGTTTTAAATTCCTTTTGAAACTGGAAAGTCATCTCTTGGTTTGACAATCTGTACTTGGACCTAGGAGAGCATGGTCCAGTATTCATTCCCTGGTGCCAATGGCGAAATCAGACATCTTCTATCTTGATACACCATGGCACACTCAGTACTCTCCATGCTGCTTCACAGTTACGCCTGTCGAGGAAGAATAAAATAACCATTTTTATAAATGTGTGTGTGTCTTTCACAAAAGCTACAGAGTAAATCTGGACTCTTACTTGTCATAAGAAATCGGAGAGAGACAGATCTTTAAATTTCTTCTCTGAGTTTACATTCAAGATAAAAAATGACCAATACTTTCCACCCTAATCCAGTATCATAGAACCGTCATGTAAAACATGTTACTAAGGCAAGGAGTAAAATAATGGAGATATGATACCAACAATTTGAACTGATATTGCTAACTTTATGCTTCATTCATTCTAAAATCTTTTGGCTTTACCAAGTTCTCAATGTTGAAAGGAAAAAAAAACACCCCAAAAACCCCCAAAACACACTTAATGGTTTTCATTGATTTTGAGTAACTCAATTAAATCCACTTAAATTCATCACTTGCCTTAGCTGGATAAACTTATTGCTAATAGTGTCTCATCAAAGGTAAATACTGCAAAAATCCTTAATCATCGTCTTATTTTCTGTGTTTTTGTAGTCCTTTACATTTTAAGTCTTTCTTATCTTTTTACTGCAGGGCAGTACAAACTGAGATACTTCTGTAGATGAAAGTAAAAATCCCTATGCTATATAGTGGTTGTGCAGAAGCCAAATTGTCTTGTAATTTATCACCTTCCTAATATTTTGAAGGTTTCTATTTTTTTTCCCTCTTTGTTATTTGATGTATTTTTAGTGTACTTCCTTGGTTTCTTGTGTTTAAGAGGAAATTTATTCTAATGCTTCTTAAGAATATGAGACATAAAAGCATAGTTATAAAATCTTTGCAGAATAAAAAGTGGTACTTAAATACTTAATAATAATTAATAATTCTGTAGCTCAGAGAAATAAGAGAGAACTTCAAGCATATACTTCTAAGTGAATTATCTTTCTTGTCTAGAGCTTTTTAAAAAGATGGAAACTTTGAATTCCTATTAGGCTAGAAAGAAATGAAAACATCATGAAATATCAATGTAAAAGTCATAGTATAAATAAGAAAAAAAACCCAGTAACAACAGTGATAAAACATCTTTACCTCAGATGAGTAAAATTGGGAAATGCATGTTTATTATTTGAATATACGTATATAGTCAGCATTTCACTTTAAAATGTTTTTGTATTGACTTTACACACTTTGGGAAGTTAAAGCTGTTATACCGAGGAGGGTTAAATGACATAATAGTTGAAAACATAATCTTGAAACATCTGTATCATAGCGAAATACATTGTAGGAATAGCAGGAAACAAATAAAAGATATATATATATATTTTTTAACCTCTAAGCATTGGTAACTGAAATCATTTGGTAACTGTGGAATAACTACCTCATTTTCGGAATCTGTTCACGTAGCATTTTCTGAACCCCGAGAAAGTCAAAAGAAAACATGATAAAACAAGGGCAGCTTATGTACTCACAAGATAAACAACAGCCGCATTAATTAAAACAAAGCATAATTACATATGCTTTATTATACCTCATGTTAAAATTTGATTTGCAACATAGGGTCTATGTGACTGTTTTATAGTAAATTGTCAATATAGAATACATGGTATGTGAACAATCTAGGTATATATTCAGTATATAAATATGGTTAAATTCTCAAGTAAGAAAATCTTTTTCAAGGGGGGAATTTCTTTTTTTTGTTCGAGATTTATACAGGGTACAAAGAATTAGGCTACAATGATTGCATTTGTTAGATAAAGTCCCTCTTATAATTCTGTCCTGCCCCCAAGATGGGTGCCACACACCATGAATCCCTGACTCTCTCTCCCTCCTTCCCTCTCCCAGTGCCCTTATTTACCTGGCCCCACCCCTTGTATTAGCTCGTCTGCTGCCTTCAGATTAGAATTGAATACATTGGATTCTTGCCTCTCCCTTCCTGTGATGCTTTACTAGGAAGAAAGTGTTCCACCTCCATCCAAGTTAATATAAAAAATGTAAAGTCTTCACCTTTTTAATGGCTGGATAGTATTCCATGGTATACACATCCCACAGCTTGTTAATCTATTCCTGGGTTGGTGGGCATTCAGGCTGTTTCCACGTTTCGGCAATTATAATTGACCTGTGACAAGTAGTCTGGTGCAAACTTCCTTATGGTAAAAGGATTTTTTTTTTCTTCTGGATTGATGCCCAGTAATGGGATTGCAGGATCAAATGAGAGGTGTAATGTGAGTTCTCTGAGGATTTTCCATACTTCCTTCCAAAAAGGTTGTATTAGTTTGCAGTCTCACCTGCAGTGTAAAAGTGTCCCTTTCTCTCCACATCCACACCAGCCTCTGCAGCTTGAGACTTTGTGATGTGGGCCAGTCTTACTGGGGCTGAGAAAATCTTATAAACACTTTTAATTAAAATAAAACCAGTAAAAGATTTCCTTTATACTTTATTTATTTTACTTAAAAATATAAACATCGTATCTTTTTAAAAATCAATGGTATGTTGAGCACTTCAAAAATTACTGTGCGTAGTTATTCAGTTTCTCTTATTCTTATTTATACCATAGAAAAAGGTATATGTACATTATAGTGCATCAGTAATTGGAATGAGATAAAGAGAAATACAAGTAATTAATACCTAATAGATGGTTTAGTTAGCTGACAACAGCTCTTATTAGTAAAAAAAATAAGGTCAGATTCTTATAATACTTTAACTACAATTCAAACAAATATTATTATTATACTATCATTATATTTCTTTACAAATGCTGTATATTTTAATAGCTATATTTAATAGATGAATTTAGATGTCTTAGTTGATGCTTTTAGAAAAGAAAGATAAATTCTTAGACCCAGCAAAATAAACTGTGCACGTTAAAATATTTCTTCCTCCTATAACCTATATTGAAGTGATAAAGGAAGAGATTTAGGATCATAAAAGGAATAGTCGTAAAGGCAAGGTCCTAATTTACTTCCCAGTTTTATTTCAACTTAGTTCTTCATTGCTACAAGGCATAAAAGTTATTGAATTTTACTACATTCACCTCACACTAGTTTCCTATCAAACAGAATATCAATGGAACACCTCTGCTGAGCTCCCTACATGAAATTGTCCTTTTGTATGTCTCATAATCGGTGGCGATGTGGCCAAGCATCTGGTGGTGACAAGCAGACGTCTTTGATTTATTGGCTAATATCACTGCTTGTTAGTGGATGGTTGAGCAGGAGACTAAAAGAGCATAAAATCAGAGAGAATAAATTATGAAGGCACCGAACTGTGCCATTATAAACCCTTCCTTGTCACAGCTGTGACATCTTATAGGAAATGGAGGATGACAGCAGTGTTCATTCTTCAAAGGGCCAATACCTTCCACTTGTGATCCTGACCGTAAATAAATAAATAAATAAAGCAACCTAACCACATAAGCAAGTCAGCACTCAAATAGGAAATGCGTTCCCCTCAGGAGAGCTCTTAGATTCCGGTTTCCTTCTTCTACTCTGAAGTAAAGCAGAACAAAGCTGGCTGCGATCAGAAACATACACTGGGAGGGCTCCGGGATATTAACCGCATCAGTTGCATGTGCTAGAATATGGAAAATTCAGGAGTTGAACTTACACTGCATTTCGTTTGTCTTTAGTCACCTTGAAAAGGTTATTTTGATTTGGTTACCCAAATTCTGTTTTAGTGGGTGAATTTAGCCAAGTCATTCATACTATTAAACAAAATATGAGATAGAAAAACATTTTCTAGATTGCCTGATTTCAGTTAGTATTTGGGAAAAACAATATTCCAGAGTAATTGGACATTTTAAACTAGTTTTTAGAGTTATTTTAATCTGTTAAAATCATGACAAAGCATCTGAAAATAAAAATGTATTAAAAATGTATAGTAGTAAGAAACAACTCTGCAAGGTAGTGGAGAGTTCTACAGTTCTACATCTAAAAACTTGGAATAGGTTCTTGATTTCTGCCTTCTAATATATTACAGCTAACTTTTTAAAAAATGAACTAGATTTCTTTGAAATATATTGAGAATTTAATGTTTTATAAATGACTGAATTTAGGTAAATTGAAGAAAAGACAAAGTAAATAAATGTATCCATCATTTTCACAGATGCTATTTCAACTGCACCTTTTGTTAATTAATTTCAAGAGTCACCAAAGGATAATTTTTAGTTCAATCTTAAGTATGTTCTTTACTGGGAAATGATAATAGAAAGGTATTGTAGGACAAAGTACAACATTGTCCAACAATGTGTTTGGAGAACCATAGAAAAATCGGTGTGGTCAATGAAAGAACGTGAGAAGGAAGAGAGGAAAGCAAGCCTACAGAGAAGTTGGGAACTGAACATGAGAGGATTTGTCTGGCATGAAGTAGTAGCGAACAATTTATTAGTTTATATTCTGCCCCATCTTAAAAAGGGCTTTTTACTTATTACAGAGACACATAAAATACAGTAAGATGCAATAAATTTAAAGTAGGTTTTAAAAAGAAAATGACAATATGAAAATGAAACCAAGAATAGAGTTTCTTTAGTATTCTAAAAATGTTTCTTTGATTTTGCTCAAGGCCTTTTATCAGCCACCATGAAAAGAGAAATTTTATTAACTATAGTTTAAAACATCCTCAATATTGATCACAAAAGGGGGAAAAAAGGACGATTTTGTACAACCTTTTTGTTGATGTAATATATTCTTCTTTCGTTACACCAAAGAGCTGAATTTAGATAAAGTATTTCCATGGGGACAGAGTGCAGCAGGTACTTAAAATATTGACTACATAAGTCTGAAAGTTTATTGTCTTTGGGTAGAGTTAACCCTGTTTCCTTGAGTAGAGTGATAAGTTTAACTGCAAGTAAGTCCAAACTTTTCTCAAAATATTTCCAAATTTATATAATACAAATAATCTTTCTACTTATTTTTTAATCTATTTTTCATGTGTGAACATACCTGGATGTGTTTTTTTTTTACTCAAGTTGGAGAAATATTTCATACATAATGAAATAAAGTAATATGATCATACTTTTGCGCAACCCTTTTAAAAAATAGTCTTCCATGAAAGCTCAGATCAAGGTTCAATGATAGGCCATTGTAACTCCTGATTGACAAAAACGTGTGCATTAAAATCTTATGATTAGAACAAGAAAGGGTGCCTTTACTTATGGCCCCTAAACCAATAGGATCAGGGGAGGATTCTCCTAACTGCAGAGATTGATTCACAATAGATCTGCTATTCACACAGCAACACCTTGCAGCTTGAGGCAAGAGTAGGGCCAGAACGTTTTGTTTGTATACAATGGATAATGATTCTACAATTTAAGGCTGGGAGGGGAATGCTTCCAATCATATTACAGGTATGAGTCTAGAGCCTCAGTGTTCTCTAAAAAGAGATTAACCTGGAAGACTTTGAGGGTATAAGTGCCCAAATATAGGTTGAATATAAGGGAATTTTGACTTTGAGCTTGATTGCAAGGGGCTATAATATTTACCATTGATACACACTCAAGTAAAAAGAAATATAGAAAACTAAAACCCAATATGCTACAGTGGAGAAAACACCAGAAAAACAATTTGGACTCACAATATTTGGGATAGAATCTTCTTCCTTCCATCTTGATCTTATCTTCTAAAATATGGTAAGGCTATCTCAGGGGACCCCACAATGTATACACATTATAAGTACTGTTATCTATGTATTATGTATCATTTAATGTATATGTTTTGAGCCCCTCTGGTAATTGCAGAAGTTAAATGTGACTTTCATTCATCTTTTGTTATTGGTATATATTATTACAATTTTAATTCATTTGTCTCCTTTCTTAAAATGTGTATACATTTTTGGGCACCCTCCGTATTTCTCTGAATTTTAGTAATATTGTATAAAGTTTAGTATTATCATAGCTATAAACAATACATAAAACCAAGTGTCAATATAAAGCTTTATTTGAATGCTCATTTTGCTTATAGAATCTATAGAATATTTTGCCTATATAATTCATAGATAATCTGGTCTATAACCAATTCTCCAGTCAGGTCCCCAAATAATGTTTAAGACTATATTTCTACTTCCAGGTGATTCTCTTCTGCCTCTTTTAGACTTAATTACTGGCTTTATGGATTTAATTTTTAAAAAACGTATAGATAACTTACCTTGAGCATAATTATATTATAATAAATTCTTTCAGAATTCTTTAAATCATGGATACTAATAAAGTAATTTTGTGATTTTATTACTATATACTACATGCATATATATGAATATTACTGGATTGTAAGCAACTATTTTACCCACTATTTTAACTTCTTATAAAGGAACTAATCTATAAAATGGTTTATACATATACAAATAAACATGCACATAAACCTGCATATAGTATGTAAAACATTTAAATGCCAAGTTATAAATTTTACATTCTTATATAATTTATGCATAATACACATTTATACATAGTAATATTCCTTAAGTATATAAATTTGAGTACATAGAGTAGTGCCATATACTATGGAAAGTGGTCTATATACATTATTTTAATTAACCTTCACAAAGTATCTGACAGATTAATATTTTGATAGTTCAGAAATATGAAATATCTAGCTAATAAGTAAAAGAGCTCAGCTTCATATTTGGTTCTTTTAAATTTAAAGTATAAGTTTTTGTTTTTGTTTGTTTTTATGAAGTATACTGTCCTTTAACCAATGATGAATTGATTTCATTATTTGATTCATTATTAAGACAAAGACCTAAAATGTTATTTTTCCAATGTATCAATAATCCAACTTCAGAAAGAAGGCTTGCATGACAGTTGTAACATTCTGTCTTGAATTTAGCTGACATTTCCTCTCAAGGTTTTTCTGTTATTACCAAGATTCTATTGGAATATTGCTTGTTTTCAAGCTCTGACTTCCCTCTTAAACATTTTCGTTTCTCAGGTGTATGGAAAATGCATATGAATATTTCCTGTATTGGATGTTATCCAATCTTTGATAGAATATAAGTGTGTATCTCCTTTATGTGAAAAGGAAAAATCTTGTCTATAATGGATCTCAACAATCCAAAGAGCATTCTCAACATTTTCATTTGGAATGAGAGGGCATCAGAAATGTATATCTTCAAGTAACACGATTCTTGGCATTGATGAAAGCCACATTAAAGACGTGAGCACCTTTCCTATTAGGCTGGCCTTAGTTGGATGGAGGTAGTTTTGCAATTAAAACATTATTGAGGCAAATTCTCAGTGGCTCAGCACTAGACACTTCTTACACACTCCAGTGGGTACAAGGGTAGCCATGCGCAGCCACGTGTGGTAAATCTGTCAGAACTAACAGCAGGGGCTCTGAGAAGAGTTCTCCATCAGCAAGCCTGCTTGATAGCTCCAGGTCTCTGAATTGTTATCATAAGCAGCACCCAATAGTCTGTTCATATTTCTTCAGTGTGTGTTTTCCTAACTTTCCACGGGTTTATTCTATCTTGGTCATCTGCGATCATGTTGGGGTTTAAACCTACCCCAAGCCATTTTCACATTGAAGTGTTTTCTTTGCCTTGATGAAAGAAAGCAAGAAATGTCATATGTGAAGGGATATAAGGAACTATTTTCCAAATTGAATAGTATGTTATGTGAGAGGAAACAGGATTGCTACATCCCCATTCCCCTTGAGTAACCATAACACACAAGCTCATATTTTAAAAGATCAAGACATTAATTTCAAAGTCTTGATGCTGGGCTTCTCCAGTCTCTCCTGGAATGATTTTTCTAACTTCAACTTCACCAGGTCTCTACTCTAACCAGAGCTGGCTGCCACGCCCTTCCTGCACCTACGTCTGACAATGCCTGTTTTCTTCAGACAACTCAGCTTGTGTCTCCTTACCTTACATCTACTAGTGATATTTCCTGGCCCAGGACCATAATCTAATCTATATCAATATACCCTTGAGAAAGAATCACTGAAGGGTATTTATTCATAACTTTTTTTCTGGCCCAAGAACATAGACTTTTCCTGCAATTCTGAGCAAAGGTGAGACATCCTCACTCATCATTTCTATGATTTTACAGACTAACCTATTACATTCAAATTCACCTTACTTAAGATGGAGATTATTTTTAATGTCCATCCAATATGCCAATTTATGCACAACAGGGTTGTTTAATCCAACTGAACAAGCTCACACTATGTAAGTTCAAAATCTTTTCTTGTTTCTGTGTGTGTGTGCACTAATGCGTGTATTCATTATCATGTCTCAGTTAGTAGTTTTTTTGCTAAGAGTTGAAAATGAAAAATCTTCCAGAGGTTGGGCAGATGAATAAATGAATTAGAGAAACCAGAGTTAAAAAAGCAACAGTGCAGGTATGAATTTACATGGCAGCAGGCACTAAGCTAGATGCTGGGAAGTTAAGAAGGAGTGATGTGGACAGTGGAGAAATGAAGAGTACACGCTCTGTTCAAAGTGGCCCAGTGCTACTCAGCTCTTGGCATTGCACCCTCTGACAATGTAAGCTTATACATGGTATAGGCCAGATCTTCCAATGTTGCTTATAAAGAATGTAGAAATATTGATTAATAAGGTGTATTTCATAACCGTTTTGTGTTGGCCAATAATTCTCTGTATAGAACAAATAAAACCTTTTTTTTTCCCCGCACCTAGTTCTCAGGCTGAACTCTGAGTGTTTCATATATCTGAAGGGAGAGTCTTGAATTAAGAAAACAATTTTAAAAAGGGACACATTAAAAGAAACGAGAAGATAGTATTTACAGTTACTAATAACACTTCAGTTAGTTGATTAATATTAGATATCATAAAATATATGGGCAGTGAAGTGCTATTTTAAAAATGTTCCAACTTGAATGATATCTGAGCATAATGGTCAAAGAGTTCCTAAATATTTCACTGATTATGTTTGCTTCTCCAATTTAAAATGAAGACAAAGTATTTGAGAGAATAGGGGAAAGATTTGGGGATACATGTTCAAACAACTACATTTCATTTTTAAATCTATTACTTGTTCCTTATATAACATTGCATAAGACAACTGATCTCTCAGACTTCAAGTTTTTTCTTGTGTAATGTTTTTTATTTGGTTGTTTAGGTAAAACAGATTATAGAATCCTTCAAAATTAGAAAATTTTAAAACTATAGGTGAAATGATTAGACTATCATTTGAAAAATTAAGAAATCTTTACAATTCACTTATTGTTGCGAAATGCCTTAGATTGAAGGCAGTTAAACTCTGCAAAGCTCTGGCCATGTGTAACTTCATGATTTAACTGGAATAAATTGGCATTTACATGTTACATCACTTTAGAGTCATAACTGGGAAGAAAACTCACAGCTGGGCTTGACAATAGCAAATAATTTTACTTGTATTTTTAGTATGTGTAGTTTTATTTGCTTTTCTCTTTAAAATGTGGTATGGGCAACACATAGTAGAGGCAGTGTCTCCAGTTTTAATCACTTCACTTTTCATTTGAAAAGTAATTCATCATGAGAAGTCAGTGGGGTATAGAGAGCACTAATTGCAGCAAAATATCAAGGACGGTTTTCCTCTGTCTTAATTAAACATTAACGAGTAAAGTTATTTGCAAATGCATGCTGCAGGGATGGACTTGTCTATCTAAGTTTGGTAAATACTGACACTAGATGTCAAAATAAAGCACCTTAATTGATTTATACAGGAATAGTTTAAAAGATTGCACCTGGCCTGACATTTCCCTACGTTTTCATAGAGTAGTTTCTGATAAATTATTTATAAAGAAACTTTTCCTGACCTATCCTAATTACAGGAGTGATTGTTTCCAAACGAATCAAGTTGGTGTGAATTTCACTTTCCCGTTGGTTAGGTTGTTAAGGAATTCTACAGTAGAGGATGAAGAATCAACTTTCTATTTATTCGCAGAAGCCATAAGCAGCCAAGTTACTTTTCCTTGATTATTGGAACTATTTTACAAGATTTTAGAAGAGATTTTCCTTTTCTGAAGTAATAATTTGTGTGAATGTATTCAAATTTAGTTCAATATACATGTTAATTTAATTACTTGAGCTATAATCCAAAATTGAAAACCTAAGTAGAAATTCAAACTTCAAATCTTAAAATAATGTTATAAGTAACATTGCCTTTGGTATTTTATGGTTCATAAGACATTAATGCACTAAAAAAAGGCAAAAGTAAAGAAAAGTAAACCTTTTTGGCTCTCATGTTATGTTGTTCTATATACATCAGAAAGAGAATTGCCCAATATAATCTGTGGATTAGTTGAAATATAATTTTTACCAGATATCCTCGTAAATTTCTCTGAATGATTTGTTAGCAATATTTATTTTGTAGGTATAATTAATACTGAAGAACCTATGAAAATATAATGAAAATTTTAAAATAATCAAATAAAAATTACATTAAGTACTTCTAATTCCGTACATAAAGTACCATGCATGAAACAACAAAATTTTCTGTAAATCAGTGGACAGCAATTATTTAAAAATTACAAAATGTTGTACATACAGTTAAAAATATCTGTGTAGTAGTATATATATATATTAAAGGGAGTGAAAAGAGAAAAATTCCCTCATGTGTCTTTGAATTGCTATAAACTCTGTATAAACTGTTTTCAGAGAGTTTCACTCTGAATTTTCCCGAAACTCCCAGTTTCCCAAACCATATGGCTTGACACAGATAAAATTGGCTTATGGTAAATAGTATAAACACACTTCACATTTTTCCACCTGTGAAACTACTCAAGTGTTATAGTATACATTTTTAAGGTTATTAGCACCAGCTTTTCAGTGGATTTTTATTTCCAGACTCTTTTTGTCCTTCTGGACAATTTCAGTGCCACATTTGGAAATAAGCAAGGGGCACTTAGCTTCCTCTTATAAAGTTCAAATTTCAGAAAATTTTCATTTTCGATTTGAAATTAAAATTAATGTCATGGATATTTTGTGTGTGTTATTAAAGAAGGCTAACATTGGATTAGGAATTCCCATCTTAAAAAAGCAAAGTAAATTCGGCCTATCCTTCTTAGCTTTATCGCACAAATACAATAAAAATAGCCAATACCAAATTCATCTTAAAAAAAAAAATTCAGAGATGTTTAAAAGCACAAAACAGAAAACAAGAGTTGGGTCTTCCAGAAGCGGTGATGATCAACAGTGTTTTGTTTGTTTGTTTGCAGTTTTTGGCCAGGGCCAGGTTTGAACCTGCTACCTCTGGTATATGGGGCTAAGGGCACACAGGCACCACCCAAGATCAACAGTGTTTTGATATATCATAGCAAAAAGGTACTCCTGAGCACACATATCAAGAAAAAACCACAACACTAAATTTTAAGTCCTGATAAACCCTGAGGCATAGACCAACTATTATTTTTTATTTGCAAATATGCAAGTGGGGTTGCCAGATTGATAATAGAAGTTTTGTTGACTTGCTTTTGTTCTAATAATAGACAAAGAAGGTTGGGTGCTGAACAAGAAATCACAATTACAATGCTTACTGTAAGAAATTTTGTGTTGGAGGCAGAGATTAGAAAAAAAATACTATAAATGAAAAGAAGTGAAAAGTATATCTCACATTGATGATTGATAATAAAAAATTCTGATTGCTTGAAAAATGAACATACTCCATCGTTCACATGAAAACATGAGAAAGTAAAACAATAGTGCAACAAAAGATATGAAGGAAGGAAAAATAGAAAAAAGAAAGAAAGGGAGAGAGGAACAAATGACCTAAAAAGAACACTAACTCGAAAAATATTTCAATGGAACAAAGAAATAGGGAACCACATTTAACTTGATGAATTAACACAAAACAAAACAAAAATAAACAATGCAATTTCAACAGTATTAAGGCTTCATTGCTTTTTGAGATTTTTGTTTTTATTTTTGAGACAAAGTCTCCCTCTGTCACCCTGGTTAGAGTGCAACTGCATCTTCTTTGTAACCTCAAATTCCTGGGCTAAAGTGATCCTCCTGCTTCAGCCTCCCAAGTAGCTGGGACTACAGTCACTCAACACCACACCAGGCTAATTTTTTTCTATTGTTAGCAGGATGGTTCTCCCTCATGCTTAGGTTGGTCTACAATTCCTGACCTCAAGTGATCCCCCTGCTTGGGCCTCCCAGGGTGTTAGGATTACAGGTGTGAGCCACCACAACTGACCTGTTCCATTTGTTTCTGAGTCTGACATAATGCCATACTAAATTTCCATACCCACTTGGATCTGTCTCTCATTGCACTGTTAATTCACTGGCAAGGACCAACCTCACAGAGTTCTAATTACAGGGACTTAAAAAAAATCTTGGAATATTTTGGTATGATTACTCTGTACCAAACATGCAATCACAAGGGTGCCAGTACACACAGAGTATTTTTTGTGAAATGGTATTAATTATTCTTTCTAGTTTACTTCTTTATTTGAGGTTTATAATCATTTTCTAAAGATCTGGAAAAAACAGATCACTTTATTATTGGGATCATGCTGAAATTCTACGTTATCTTGGGGAAAATTGACATTTTTATGGTGTTGAGACATGTCCAGGATCTAGGAAAATCACTTCATTCCTTACAGTCCACCTTTTATAACTTCAGAAGTGTTTGAAAAGTTTCTTCTTAGGATTTATGAATGTACATTTTTCCTATTGTAGGGTGTCTTTTTTATATTTTTATTGTCTTATGTATATTATTGACTATATGTTTGAAGTCTGTTGATTTCTTTATATTTTATATGCAGGTATTTCAACAAATTTTAAAATTATTTGCATTATTAATTTTGGATTTCTCATGTATACAATCAGATAATCTGAAAAGAAATACCTTGAAATACTCGAAAAAAGTGTTAAAAAGAGTTAGAGATGTCTTATACATGCCTTTCTTGAAATGCCTTTAAAGCTTTTCCATTAACTAAAAAACTTGTTTTACAGTTGATATATACACATTTTATTATGTTAACATGATAGCCATCATTTTCTCTAGTGTTTTAGTTATGAAGTGGTTTAGTTATAAAAATATCCTGTCAAATATTTTTCTTTATTACATGGTTCTCTTCATTTATTAATTTACTAAATTATATAAATTTATTTCCTAATATGAAATTACCCTTGCATTTTTAGCAAACACAAGTAGATAAAGATGAATTATTTACTTAACATTTCATGGATTTTCTTTTTAAAATTTCATGCCTTATTTTTGCCTTAGTATTCGTAAGTGGAATTTGTCTGCAGTAACCTTTTTTTGGTATTATCTTCCAATGTTTTGAAATCAATGCTTCATTTGACTTTCTATGAATGTTTGAAATGTTTACTTCTCTTTATTGTGTTAGTGTTGGGTCAGCAGCCACCGATTATTTGATATTTGCATGTGTGGATACATAACCCTAAAAAGAAAAAAATCTGATTCTTTTTATGTAGAAGAGATATTTTTAAAACTTTCTCTTTTTCTTTTCTGGACATTTGACAGTTTAGTTAGACATTTTTAATCAAATTATTGAGATTTTTAAAATAAATCTGCATAGTTTCTTATAGTCATTGCTGATTTTTTAAAAGACTTTTTTAATGCTCTAATGACTCCACCTTTCTCTTTGTGTATCTTTGCTTTAACCTCTTTTACAAAAAAAAAAAAAAAAAAAAAAACTAGGATGGCTAATAGATTGACCTATTTTGGTGATTTCTTTACAAAGAATCATATTTAGGTTTTTATTTGGATCCCAGTACTTTTCTCTTTTCAATATGTTCATTTTTTATTTTATAACATTATCACTAATTATTTTCTCCTGGTTTCTTTTGGTTTAGTTTATTTATTGGTTTTCCGGCTATAAGAGTTGCCTGTTTAATTTTTTGTTTTTAACTAATTTAATTATTTAATCCCATGAAATTTACTTGGACCAGTGCTTTAACTGCACCCCATAGATCACACCATGACCCCCCCATCCTTCTCCCTCCTTCTCTCTCTCTACTCTTCCCCCACCCCAGCATGTCCTAGGACATTAATTGTCCTCATATCAGAATTGAGTACATGGGATTCATGCTTCTCCATTCTTGTGATGCTTTCCTGAGAATAATGTGTTCCACTTCCATCCAGGTTAATAAAAAGATGGAAGGTCTCCATCTTTTTTAGTGGCTAAATAGTATTCCATGGTATGCATACACCACAGCTTGTTAATCCACTCTTGGGTTGGTGGGCATTTAGGTTGTTTCCACATTTTGGTGATTGTAAACTGAGCTATGATAAACAGTCTAGTGCAAGTGTCCTTATGGTAAAAGGATTTATTTTCTTCTGGGTAGATGCCCAGTAATGGGATTGCAGGATTAAATAGCTGGTCTAATTTGAGTTCTTTGAGGAGTCTCCATACTTCCTTGCAAAAAGGTTGTATTAGTTTGCAGTCCCACCAGCAGTATAATAGTGTTCCCTTCTCTTCACATCCATGACAGCCTCTGCAGCTTTGAGACTTTGTGATGTGGGCCATTCTCACTGGGGTTAGATGGTATCTCAGATGCTTTTTAAATTTTCATGTGGAAGGGCCCTCTTGTTAGTCTTTATGTTTTATGTTTTGCTATATTTTTAATTTTAATATTAATTTCTTAGAGTTAGAGAGTATAGCTTATGTGGTCCCTAACTTTAAAAATTAATTAATGCCTTCTTTGTGGCCAAATGCAATGTCACTTTTTTTTGTAGGGTATTCTAGGTGCACATGAAAAGTAGAAAAATTGTCTATTTTTTAGAACAGGTTAAATATCTATTTTATAAATAACACTGTTCATTATGCTGTTAGGTCTTCTATAATCTATGAAGTTCATCCAGTGGATCTGTTTTGAATTAAGAAATATATGTTAATATCTCCAATTATTAACCTGCTTCTAATTCAACTTGAACCTTTAGTAGTTTCTTCTGTTAAGAGAGATCTTGCTATTTAATTGAAGCACATAGATATTAATAACATTTAATAATAGTGTGAATTGACTTTTTCATTATCAATTGCCCTTTTTCTATTTACTGCTTTTGGATCATGTTATCATACAACAATATTAACTCTCTGTTTTCTTTTATATTTTTATTTGCTCGGTATAACTTTTCTCATCCATTTTTCCTCCAAAGGATATATAATTTTAATAAGCAAATTTTATACCCTAAGAATTAAATAATTCTATACATAATTTTTCATTTTTGCTTTTCCCTGATTTGAGTTATAATTGACAAATAAAATTTGTTTACATTTAAGGTACCCAACATGCTGATTTAATATACATATGCATTATGAAATGGTTACCACAATCAAGCCAATTAACACATTCCTCACCTCGCAAGTTTATCATTTTTTGTGTGTGTTGTAGGAATATTTATTTGAGCTCTCTTACAAATTTCAAGTATATTATACAATATTATTAATTATCATCACCAAGTTGTTAAAATAGTACCCTAGAAATTATTGCTCTATAACTAAAAATGTGTATCTTTTGACCAACATGTCCCCATTTCCTCTACCCCCAAGCCCTCTCCTCTTTCGCAAGTTCTACTTTTTTGGTCCACATAGAAACTTGGTTATACAGTATTTATCTCTCTATGACTTACTTACTTAGCCTAATGACCTCCAGATTCATCTATGTTGTTCGAATGGCAAGGTTTTCTGTACACTATTAGGGCGATAGGCAAAGCAGAAATCCTGTCTTCCTTATTAGAGCTTTAAAAAATAATATTCCTATATATACATATATCATATATATCAAATATCTAGTACATATGTACAATATAGGGATATTTATTATAAATACAATATTTTCTTTAGCAATTAATCCTTCAATGGATACTTAGGCTGTGTCCATATCTTGGCTTTTATGAACAATGCTGCAATAACCATGGGATAGAGATACCTCTAGAAGATACAGATTCATTACCTTCGGATGTCTATGCAGAGATAAGAGTGCTGGATCATATTATAGTTCAATTTTAATTTTTTGAAGAAACTTCATACCTTCATTATGTTTTCCATAATGCCTGTAGCAATTTTCATCCCTGCCAATGGTATATAAGGGGTCCCTTTTCTATATACTCTGGCCAGGACATATCTCTTGTCTTTTGGTAATAGCCATTTTAACAGATGTGAGGTGATATTATTCATATCATTCTGATTTTAATTTGTATATCATTGATCATTAATGATTAGTATAGCTATTGGCCATTTTTCTTCTTCTTCTTTTTTTTTTTGTCATTGTTGTTTGGCAGGCCCGGGCTGGGTTTGAACCCTCCAGCTCCAGTGTATGTGGCTGGCGCCCTAGCCTCTGAGCTACAGGTGCCGAGCCAGTTGTCGTTGTTGTTTAGCAGACTTGGGCCAGGTTCGAACTTGCCAGCCTTGGTGTATGTGGCCGGCACCCTATCCATTGAGCTATGGGTGCCACCTAGTTTATCTACTTTTATTAGAAATGGGGGTCTCGCTCTTGTTCAGGCTGGT
>CAUYRH010142655.1:0-19143 GCA_963574655.1 Perodicticus potto | reverse complement strand
CATGTCTGTAAAGTGTGAAGGAAATTTACTTGAACCACTGAATTTAAGGCCAGCAGTAAGTGTATCTAAGCAGTATAAGGCTGTCATTAGAATCTTTTTTCTTTTATACACAGGGTCTTGTGTTTTCCAGGCTGGAGTAGTATGGTGAGGTCGTAACTTACTGTATCCTTGAATTCCTAGGCTCAAGTGATCCTCCATTCTACTGGCTTTGCAAACATGAGCCATTGTTCTGGCTAGCTCCACATGTGGATGTTTTGAAGTATTTTGTACTGATAGCCATTATTTTATAAGAAATTGGATGCTCTTAGTTTACTCAGCAAAACTACTGAAGGACTGGTTGGCTTAAAAATCCTACAAAACCAATGATAAACCAGATCCTGATTGATTAGAGAGGAGACTCACCAGTGATAGCTGCCATGGGTCTGGGAGGCCAATACAGCTGGCTGCATCCTAGTAGTGATGTAGCCTAGGGGGTGAAACAACCCTGGCTCCAAAGACTGCCTAGCAGACAGTTTGATTTTTTTGTTGTTGCAGTTTTTGGCCGGGCTGGGTTTAAACCTGCCATCCCCATTGTATGGGGCTGGCACCCTACTCCTTTGAGCCACAGACGCCACCTGATACTGTTTGATTTTTTGGTTGCCTTCTCAATTAGACTGAGCTGCACAAGAGCAGACGTTACACATAATAAGGGCTTAATATTGAATTAATGAATTATGTTGGGAGCACACTGAATAAAGCATCTGCCTCCATTCTCTTTAGCTGTTGTAATTATAAACACAAAATAAAATTTATCATCTTAACTAAAAAAAAAAAAAAAGAATGACTCTTCTCTTTTTTTATGACTTAATATTGAGTACAAGGAAACAGAAGAAATGTAAAATTATTTGTAATCTTATGTTGATAAATACTTATGTACATATTTATATACATGCAAATATTTATTTACATATTTCATTTTATACCTTAGCTTTTTATAACCCTCTAGAATAAATTTAATAATTTTTGACTCAGTAAACTGTATATCTGGTGCAAAACTACAAGCAGATGGTATAATATTCTCTCAGCAATCAAGTTTTCCTGTCTGAGGGCAATGATTTTTCAAGATTGTGTTCCCTTCTAGACATAGTCTTTGAACAAACAGGAACATACAACAATAGTGATACACTTATCATTTATTAACGTAAGAGTTACTTCAGTTTTTTATTGTAAAAATGATACTTGGGTTGCTGTAAAATTTCAAATAGTATAGAAAAGTGTGAGGAAGAAACTAAAAATCATCTGTATTTATGCTACTCATATTTTTTTGAATAGAATTAAATAGATGGATTAATGCAAAGACTCAGTGAAGTTATGGTAATATAGACAATCAAGAGAAGTTCAAAGTAAATAAGCAACATGCTAGACAGGTTTATGAAATTTTTCAACTACTGGCAGCTGACGGACATGAGTGATGCTGAATACAGAAGTCATAGACTGGATATTAAAAGAAGATGGATTGGCACATATAAGAAAAGGTGGAGGGAGAATGGAAAATGAGCAAATGTCTCAGATCAGAAAAAGTGATAAATCAGGTGAATCAAACAGAAATAAGCATCTGACATGACCAGCTGAAAGAAAACTTCTGGGAACCGGTGGAATTTTACCAACAGGTCAGTGAATGACATGCTCAAGAGTGAAGATTGTACTACTCCATACAAGGATGTACATTTTTGTACATTGTGCTATAAAAAATCTGATGATGACTTTAATTTTTAAAATCTTGTAAAATTTTACTTACATCAAAAATATCTACCTTGGGTGGCAACTGTGGCTCAAAGGAGTAGGGTGCCGGCCCCATACACTGAGGTGACAGGTTCAAACCCAGCCACGGCCAAAAACCTACAAAAAAGAAAAAATATATATATATATATATATATACCTTATGTTTAGTTGAATATTTTCTTTTGAAGAGATTATATATTTTAAAATACAATTTATAGTTTGTGAGCATAAATCACATTAAAAAAATCATCATTTCTGAAATACCACAGCAATTGCTTGTCTTCTTAAATGTTATAATAAATGCTTAGTTGTGATATTTAAAAAAAAATATCCTCTGCTATACTTTAATGTACTTGTCTAACTCTAGTCCTCATTTCATAAGCCCTGAGGGTTTATTGTGGGCAAGGTGCCATGCAGGGCTTTAGAGATATTGGAGCGGTGGACTAAAATCCTCAGTCAGGAAAGCCTCGGTGTTTGTAGACCACCTGCCCTAGTCCCTCGTCCTCAGTGGAGCCTCTGAATGGACACATGTCAGCCCTCATACACTCTGCCTCCCCTGGGCCAGGGAGGAGCAGTGGGTGTGATCATTAGAGGAAGGCGGTGACAGGCACCTTCAGACTTTGTTTCTAGTGACCCTCACCTCCTGGGATTCACACCCTTTGTCTTCCCCTCCTGCTGAGTGTGGGATCAACCTAGTGACTTGCTTCTGCCAACAGAATATGACAAAGTAGAATCTCTATTACCTTCTCTACTTGCGTGCTTCAATGAAGCAATGTTTGATAAGGGAGAAGACCTCGTGGCAAGGAATGGAAAGCAGCCTCTGGGAATGTATATCCTCAAGGGCCTTAATCCTGAAAACAACCTTATGAAATTGGAAGTGAGTTTTTTCCAGTGGAGCCTTCAGATAAAACAACAGGCCACCTGCACTGATAGCTAGATTGTAGTCAGAGCCATCTTAGCCATTCTCAGACTCCTGACCCACAGAAACTGTGATATAACAAATGTATGTTGTTTTAAGATGCTATTTTTGTAGCACTTTTACATACAACAATAGATAATTAATATAAGGTTAAAGAGTTTCATCTATATTTGCTTGGACCTTGCTATTTGATGCCCCAATGTGGTGATGTTGGGAAGTAGTACAGTAAGAGGAGGTTGTTAAAATGGGTCAGTTTCACGGGAGACTGGGTTAAGTTTTGCAGGAATGGATTGGCTCCCATGGGAGTGGGTTGTTACAAAGAGAGGTTGTGTCTCATGTTTGCTCTTCTTTGCACACACGTACTTCCCCTTCCTCTTTTCCACCAGACTGTGATGTGGAACAGGGTCCCTGCCAGAAGCCAGGCAGGTGCTGGCACTGTGCTTCTTGGACTTCTCAGCCACCAGAATCGTGAGCCAAAAAACCTTCTTTCTTAAAATAAATTACTCAACCTAAGATATTCCTTCATATCAACACTAAAAAAACTAAGACAGATGTTAATCTCAGGAACTTTTGAAAACTCTGCAAACTCTGGTGATTCCAAGCAGAAGCAGAGCGTAATTGTCAAAACAGAACCAAAGCTTAGAATACATTATCTCTTAGTAACAGTTTAGAGTGCTTATTAGTGGTACTTTCAAAAAGCAATTGTCCAAAAGTAGAAATTGGGGATTAATGTTTGAAAATATGCCCTTTGCTGATGAGAAAAAAGTGACATAAATATAACAACTGGAACCTAGAGCCTCAGGACACAGTCGATCAGTGCTTAAATCATTCTTTGTCTCTTTTAGCAATTGTCCATAAATTAAAAAATGAAGAAAGTTTAAAGAAATAGTCGACTGCTACTAGGGTGCATTGGGAAAACATTTATTTTCTTTCTTTTTTTTTTTTTATTAAATCATAGCTGTGTACATTAGTGCAATCAAGGAGTACAATGTGCTGGTTTCATATACAATCTGAAATATTTTCATCAAACTGTTTAACATAGTCTTCATGGCATTTTCTTAGTTATTATATGAAGACATTTGTATTCTACATTGAGTAAGTTTCACCTGAACATTTATTTTCTTTAATGCTTCTAGGGACCCTCTAATAAAGTTCTTTATCTTTTATGTTTGCTACAAGAAGATTTTAATAATTAAATAACATAGCCCCCTGTTGAACTTCCAAAAGAATAAACCTCAAGAATGTATTTAATTATTTACTTTTATATTTCCCTATTTTTTTCAATATTTTTTTTCTGTATGATTAAATGATTTATATATTCACCTGTTTGCTAAAGATATTTAGTATCTTTTATAGTATTAAGACACATACAAAAGAGGATATACATAGTGGAAAAAAAGGAAGTTAGTGAATATACAATTGTCTTAGAGAAATTAGAATTTAATTTAGATATATAGTTCCTGAGATCTAGGCAAAAAGGTGACCATTGAATTAGATTTGCCTACCAAGAATTCATTAAGTGAAGAGAACGTGTTTTAGTCATCATTTTAACCAGTGTCTGGTCCATTCTGGCACATAGCTGATATTTGCTGAACAAAGGAATGAATCAATGAATATGTAAATAAATAGAATACATCTATAATTCCACCTTCTGAAGCTGTGCTATTGTCTCTAAGTTTTGACTTCTCTTAAACTTTTAAGAGTTCATCAGATTAGATAACCAAACAAATTGCTCAGTAATAAAAAATAAAGGGTGTACCCCAAGCTATACAAAATTTGAAGAAAGAAATTTCTACTCTGGAACGATGTTAGAATTCTTTAGTTGATGTCAAGGTTATTAAGGAAAGTAATATTATCTTTAAATGTTACCAATTCAGTTAACATATTTTAGACTTAACAAAATAGGAGTATCAGCCTTTGTTCAATGGGAAAGAACATTTAATTTGTTGCAAGTATATAGATTTAATATAGGGATAGTTAAAATAATAATAAACACCATTTATTAAGTTCTACCAATGTATCAGACACAGAAGCACATAGGTTTATACTAATGTATTTATTTACTCCTTACAGCAAACTCGAAAGTTAAATATTATTGTCTATTTTAAAGATGATGAAACTGAAGTCAAATAACTACTAAGAACCTGGGCTCTGGTGTATTAAAACTCAAAGCTCTTTCAGAGCCACAGCTAATTACATAGTTGCCTTGATTGAAAATGCCATTGACCAAAGAAAATTTGGTAGAAGATTTAAAAAAAAAATCTTGTCTTTGAATTATTCCTTTGTTATTATGGTTAAGACTATCAAGCCTTAGTCTAGTTACTGTCTAATTATTGAAAGTCTTAGCAATTTCTTTGTTGTTTATTTGGTCCTTTGGATGTGCATTTGTTTATTATTTGTTTTAAGTAAACACCATATTGGATAAAATTAAGAATACAGAAAAGAAAAAGAATGGAAAGGAAAGGAAAAATGGCACTGAGGCTGAGATTACTTGAATATCAGCATTTAGGGGAAAAAGAACGAAAACATTAAATTTATACACAAATAATGTTGTTAATTGATAATAACATATATTAAGCCTTACAATTAAGTAACTTCCTCCTACAGAATCAGGCAAATCAATGCCTAAACTTTGTTCACTTTCAAAATGTAAAGGTCTTTTTGAATCAATTTTGGCCATTGGCAGTTAAACACAGCATCGCTACGATATATTGACTTTCATTACTTTTACTTGTAGTCTTGACCTCTCTGGCATAATGAAAATTGTCAGTGTAATTTCTAGGGGATATTGCAGATCACAAAGGTTTGCTCTATAATACTTAATTTGTCAGATTCCTGGTTTCATTCACAGGGTTAAGAGCATGAACTTAGGATTCATGCAGCTCTATATTTGAATCCAACATCTGCCATTATGTGAATTTGTGAAACATTCTTTTCAGTCAAGATGGGTTAAGTCATGTGTTGATAATGAATAGCACCCACATTTCAGTGATTCACACAGCAAGTGTTTATTTCTCCTTCTAGCCACAGATTCATTTCATGCTTGTGGGTTTGGGAAATCTTCTCAGAACAAGTGACATCTAAAGCAAGATTGAAGGTGAGGTGGGAGGAGTGCCCATGTGGAGTTTCAGGCAGAAAAACAGTATAAACAAAGATTGGGAGGCTGGAGTTTGGAAACTGGAAGATTGAGATTGTAGGATTTAATGGAGCATACTGAGTTCTTGATTTACCAAATATTTCTGTGACCTTGAGAAATTTACTTTAAACTCTCTTGAATTCAGTTTCCACCTCAAAAGGGAAGAATAATAGTAATGCTTTAGGATCAATAGTCCACAATTGCATGAGAAGGTTTCTAATTGCATGAGAAGACAATGCATGAGAAGGTTTCTAATGCATGACCTGAAACACATGAGTTTTTGTCTATTTTGCTTGCCAGGATGTGAAATTGTACATCACATATAAACATAATGAAAATTCAGTGAGACTGTCTCACCACCAACACTCTTGGGCCTGAGGAAGAGGTAAAATATGTGGCCTAGATCCTTTGTGTTTCCCAATAAATAATTGTAATTCACAATGTCTTGTTTCCCTTAATTTTATGTTTTAATTTCTTCAGTTAAACAATCTTTTTTCAGTATCTATATAAAAACCCTTCTCTGGATCCCTCAGGGATATCAAAATGAGGGAGATATATTATCTAAGGATCTGTAGCTCTCAAAAACTCTGCAGCCTAATGGGAGAGATAAGCTAAACCATACTAGATTTGCTAGGCATCTATTTGCTACATGGTCCTGGGTATGCACAGTTGTTCTGAATGTTTCTTTAGCCATAATAATGAATGCCTGTTTATAACTGATTATTCTTGCCCAGTGAAAATGCCAACAAAAATAAACACATTCTAATTATTTTATTTATTTCTCATTTTTTGAGTTGCCATGACAACTGAATTAGGCTGACCAATTAAAATTTGATCGATTGATTTAATCAATATATTATGACCTCAAAATAAGAAGCATAAAGGATGCCCTTGCCTCACTAATTGATCTCCCATCAATCTCCCATTACTCCTCAATTAAATCAAATGTCTGATTTAATGATATTGTATTCTTGGGTTGACATAACTTTCTTTAAAATGAAAATATAGAGAGGAAGAAGAATGAAAAACTTCAAATGTTGCACATTTATAGCAAATAAAAGTTCTTTTAATTTAAGGATATCG
Organism: Perodicticus potto; assembly: GCA_963574655.1. Taxonomy (NCBI): domain Eukaryota; kingdom Metazoa; phylum Chordata; class Mammalia; order Primates; family Lorisidae; genus Perodicticus; species Perodicticus potto. The sequence continues at coordinate 12,244 of CAUYRH010142655.1, read as the reverse complement.
GTTATAGCTGACAGCTGCAATGAATTATAACATCTGATAAAGAAAGATAATGAACTTTTCTCCCCTCTATGTTCAGCTTCATAGAGTAAGAAATAAAAAGGTTTTCACTAACATGAAGAGTATATTTTCTCCATAATGTTCTTGTATTACAGTGCTGCAAGTTTTTTTATTCAGTAGTAAATGGAAGAGTATGTATTTTAAAATATACATTCTTGGTGCCTTTGGGCCCTACTGGATATGGGAGATCAATTAGTGAGGCAAGGGCATCCTTTATGCTTCTTATTTTAATTATTTGGTATCAACTGAAGAATGGTTTTTTCCATGTAGCAATTTAAAATAGGAATTGGAGGAAAAATCTTCAATTTGCAGATAAATTATAAGAATGTTTTGTCCTTCTTGAGCCGTGAATCTGAAATGCAGCATTAGCTGCTCCCCACACAGCCTGCTGCTCTTCCTGATGCCAGGTGGAGTCACGTGGTTCATTCTTCCCAAATGCAAATACCCCTAGATATCAAGAATAGTTATGTTTTTTTCTCTCACTTCCCCTTTCCCTTGATCATAGGTATATAAATAAAGGTCCCTGGGTTTGAAAAGTTGGACTATGGTAGACACTTGGGAACTTTGGTCATTGCTTGTTGAAAAACCATAGAAGAAATCCACTTGAACTACACCTGGCAGTGCTGCAAGCAAAAACAAAACAAAACAAAGCAACACCTCTACTGCAGTAAGTCCCTGAGGCTTGGAGTTTACTTGTGACAGCCAGCTAGCTTTATGCATTCTAATCCCTGGTGGCTAAGACATGGGACGCTTGCTGGCACTCAGGCACCCTTCACCCCTGCAGTTAGATTGGGACCAGCAGGGTTCTGCCAGTACACTCACAGAAGGCATGTGGGGCACCTCATCTAAGGACATGTTCACTGGAGAATGTGAGTTTTGGGGATACTCTATAATGGCTTTAGTGCCACAAATGACTTCTAGCCATTCTTCTCCTACAGTAAAATTTAAGAATATTGGACACATTTCAAACAGAACAAGAGTATTTCTCCCGGAATATATTATAGATGGGCCCCATGTGGGACACCTCTGACCAAGAACTATCCAATAAACCTCACGTAATGGTTCATTTTTGGTGCCAATTTGGGCCATCGGTTGCTCAGATATCTGGTTTAACCTTATTTCTGTATGTGTCTGTGAGGGCCTTGCTTAATGAGGTTAGCATCTGAATTGGGGTACTGAGGAAAGCAGAAAGCAGCTCCTCAATGTGAGTGGGCTTCATCCAATCCATGGAGGGCCAACAGAACAAAATGTAAAGGAAGGTTGATTCCTTTCTATCTCTGCCTGACTGCCTGAGCTGAGTCACCAGCAGCCTTCTCCTGCCCCAGGACAACATCCACAGGTCCACAGGCCTTTGAACTGAGAAGGGAACCACACCACCAACCTTCCTGGGCCTCCACCTTGTCCAGGGCAGACTGGCGGACTTTTCTGCCTCTGTAACCATGTGAGCCAATTCATTCTTCATAATACATCTCACTTAAATACCTCCTATTGATTCTGTTTCTATGGAGAACACCTTAGGAAAAGAAACTGTGTTCTTAACAGGGTGTAGTCTTAACATAACAGCAGCATGGTCTCTAACCTGGACTCCTCTGAGAAATAATACATTGCGAATGGGTAAACATAGCCATAGAATCATGACATTGTAATGACCAATGATTCATAGTGAGCTATGTATCCAGAGTACTATGTGACCCTGTAGTCCAAGAATTACAGGTACGAGTAATGATGTAGAAGCTAATGAAACTTGGGATAGTCCTATTGCTGATGATCAGATACATTAGTAAATCAATCAGTTTCCTGAAGGTGTTAGCTATCTGGAGGAGAATTCTGAAAAAGATTTATACTTGATTAATGATAGATTAACTGTGGTTCTTAATCACCCACAGATGTGCATCATCAAGCCCAGATATCCATAGATCAAGGAGGGGAAAGAATTACTGAGTGCAGGCGCTTGAGAAAGTTTCCACTGCTACTCCTGGATGCTGCAAGTTCCTATTTAAATCTGTTCAGTTCCTGGGTGGTGCCTGTGGCTCAAAGGAGTAGGGCACTGGCCCCATATACCCAGAGGTAGTGAGTTCAAACCCAGCCCCGGCCAAAAAAAGAAAAAATCTGTTCAGTTCCTCGTAGCTTACTTTAAATGTTTGGAATCTCTGCAATTTGATTACATTATTGCAAGGCAAATAATGGCCATCAAACTGCAAGTGATTGTTTTGCATAGGAAGACCTCAGCCATTAGTCAATGTGAGCTCTGCAGGAAGGTTCATTCCAGCAGGCCACAGTTTTGTGTATTGCACTGACTTCTCTCTGGTCAAGGACTGAAATCTATTGATTAATAGTGTTGCTCTGCCTTGGACCCGTGACCACACCACCCTAAACACCACCGATGTTTAGGGTGGTGTGTACCAGCATTGTTTCTTGACTAAAGTCAGTTTCAGTTTGCAGTCCTCAAAAGCTCTGCCATGGGGGCTGGTTACAGAGCAAGAATATATCTGTGAGACTAGAGCGGATAAGAAGCTCCGCCAGAGATTCTATTCTGGGCTCCCTGGTTCTGTGGTTTTCTGTGCACGGTTGGTGGTTCCTGATCTGACAGCGAGGAGGGAGGTGCTGGTGAGACTCTGCAGAGTGACAGCAGTTATACCAGCCCCTGCTGGCTCTGCAGACCCTTTACTGTGAGGGGCCCCCAGGCTGTGGTTCACACCTCACTTTAATACAGTCACTACCTTGAATCCTTTTCTTATAATAAATCGAGTGTGGACATTTTGAATCCTGTGAGTATTTCCAAGTAATAGAATCATGTCTAACTGCCCTTGTTGGTGCAGTTTCTGTCTCTGCAGGATGCAGTTCAGAGCCCGACAAGCGTGGTGCGTCCACTACACTTGAAACGACATTCATCAAATACCTACATGCCCTTCTTTGGTAGAGAAAGAAGCCAAATGATACACATAAATATTAGCAAATATAATGAAGCTACGTTGGTTAACCAATCAAATCAATGTTTTCATCCTCAAGGACAAATATAAACACTAACAGAGAGAAAGAATAACTCCATTGTCTGTAAATATTGGTGTATCATCATCCTTAATATTAATAACTAGCATTAACTGAGAACCTGCTCTGTGCTAGACACGGGGCCAAGTACCTAACATTCATTAATCCATTCACTCATTCATGTATTCAACAGATGTTTGTTGAGCACCTGTTTGACTGTGAGGGATGGTTTAGATGCTGAAGATACATATCTCAGCCCCTGTGAATTGGCTGCACACCTTTATTTTAAACACAATGAAACTGTGCTTTATTGAAGTTAGCTTGGATCAGATTGGTGATAGGACAATTCATTCCAGGAATTCAGTCCCATTCTGGTTCTTGTGAGCTACAGTGCCTCCCCTGTGAAATGAATTAAGAACACTGTCCCCACCATCTCACAAGGGAAGCAGCTAAAGTCCAAATGAGCCCGTGCAGGCCAAAGAGATTTGCAAGTTGGGGAGTGCTGCATGGAGGCTTTATTATCATGTGCTTATGAGCTGCATGGAGGCTTTATTATCATGTGCTTATGCAGTACCTTTGCCACACACAGTAATGTTACCAGAAGCTTGATACTCGTCCATGAAGCCTTGAAAGAACCAAGCTGACTTCATTTTGTTAAAACCAACTCATTTTGTTCCACAGCCTTTCACTAATTCTACCTTGCCCCACAGCCTTTCGCAGCTACACATCAAAGGTTAATTTATGGCTGCATACCAAAGACTCAATTTACACCCGAATACCAAAGGTGATAGGCAACCTGCTTCCTTTCCCCACCCCCCCACTCGCAGCTCCAGTATGTCTGCCCCAAGCAATAAGGTGCCTAACACAAGCCATCCTGGTAGTAAATATTTCCCCCGGCCAATTATCCCAGAACAGACATTGCCAGGCCCTTATGCCCCTATCAGCTCTCCCCAGCAGTTTGCACCCAACACCCCTCCCTTTGTTCCTTTCTGTACCCTTAAAACTGCTCTTCCCTCTGCAGGCGAGGCTTTTTTGCTATTCTGCCTTGTCAGGAGTAGAAAGCCTTGGCTAGCCAATAAATTTTTTGCCTCTTGCTTTTGCATCGGACTTGGTTAATGAGTGATTTGGGGGAGGGACCCCACGATTTAGGCACAACAGCCTCATCAGGAGAGTGAGAGAAGTGGGTGAAGAGAAGGAAAGAGAAATGTATTAGTCAAATTTCCTGCATATGAGCAGAAACATGGAGCTTCCAAAGGGAGGTTCTCAGTCCTCAGCTATTGTCCTTCAAGTGCAGTTGATGATTCCCTGAAGACAATTCTGTGACCTTCTGCCCCCCTGGGAGGCCCACCCAGCACCCAGGCCTCCCCAGGTCTTCCCCCACCCCGCCCCCAAGGCCCTGGGCCTCCACCTGGCAGTTCAGCTGAACCATTTTCTGTAGCACAAATAACAACCATGCCTCAGGCAGAGATGGGAGTCTCAGCTTCCAAAAAGAGTGAGAGAAGTTTGAAAGAGACAGAAAACATTTTTGCCAATTTTTCCAGGCCATTCCCTCTATTCCAGTACTATTTCTAATTTTTTTGTTGTTGTTGTTGTTTGCTTTTTCTCTTTGAGAATCAGAGGTAGTCTATTTAAAGCAAAAAGCATAAAGATTTTTCTTCTAAGAAGAGTAGGACAAATGTAAACAACACTAACAGAGAGAAAGAACAACTCCACTGTTTGTAAATATTGGTGTATCATCATCCTTAATATTAATAACTAGCATTAACTGAGAAGCCTCATAGCCAAAGTCTTGGTTACTTCACAGCAAATGGTGGCACAGCCACAGAGCCATGTCTAGTAGTTTTTCCCCAAAAAACACAAAACCAGAGATCTTGAATCAGTCATTGTTCATTACCCAGGCAGTTTGATTTTGCATTTTGATCTTAAAAATCACTAGTCATGGTGATAGGTTTTAACCAGTATGACTCTGCCCAAAGGCAGAAAAATGGATTTAATGACCTTCTGAATCCTGCCCTCCCAGTCTGAGAATTGTGTTGTCTGTAAATGCTTTCTGGACTAATTATACCAGAACATCTACCAGGACTAAAGATGAATTTCAAAAATATAAAATGACTTTGCCCACATTTTAGAACTATTAGGTTCCATTTGACTGTTTCTCCAACATATTGACTTGAATTTTGAAAAAAAATTTAAACAGCTTAAAATAAGATTTTGAAGTTACAGAGCAGCTTGAAGCGTATACAATAGCAATTACTGTGTAATTAAAAGTCAGATGGTCCCTGGTCATAAATGCATGAAAAAGCCTGCCTCTCCAGTACATTGTTTTAAGGGGCCTTTACTAAGCTCTGGAAATGGGTAAACAGCCTTGAGTTATACAAAATCTTCTCATCAGGACACCACTTAATTAAAGAAGCAGAATATAATGTTTTCAAAATATTTCAGGCCTTTGCGTAAAGCTGCAGAAATCTGGCCAGAGAACCAAGGAACAAAACGTTTGGGAAAGAGTAGTTTAATCATCCATGATGTGGTGGTCCTGGAGTCCTGTTTTTACTTGCACTTGACTTTTAGAGCTCTTTCTATCAGTGGGCAGTTGAGAAAGGGGACATTCTCTGCACCTAAAAGCTGGTACCACCTGCTATAGGGTTGCTAAGGTTTGAATTGTGTCCCTCCCAAACACAACTTGAAGTCTTAACTCCTAGTACCTCATAATGGGACCTAATTGGAAATACAGTATTTACAGAAGTAATTGAATTAAAATGAGGTCTTTAGGTGGGGTACCAATCTAATATGACTGGGTCCTTATTTTTTAAAAAGGCGGAGGGATTGAAATGCAGAGCCAGACATGCACAGAGGAAAAATGATGTGAAGAGACGTGGGGAGAAAGACGCATGGGGGCTGGAGTTACACTGGCCCAGACCAGCGGGCTTCTGAGGGGACCCGAGGCTGGAAAGGCAGGAGAGGTCTGTCCTTTCCCAGTTTCAGAAGGAGTCCGAGCCTGCTCACACCTTGAGCTTCTGGAACATGGAATAATACATTTCTGCTGTTTTAAGATACAGAGTTTATGGTGCTTTGTTTCAGCTACCCCAACAAACTTGCATAAGGATCTTTCTAAAGAAATCAATTTAGTGCAATCATGAAGAGGAAGGGCTTCAAAGTCAAGCATTCATTCATTCAGCCAGGGTTTGGCTCCTGACCTCCCTCCGCTCCCTGCCTTAGGCACTGAGGATGCAGGCACAGGGAAGGCCCGGGAGGCAGGCCAGAGCCACCCTTCAGCTCCCATCCAAGCTGGGGGAGTGGCACAGAGAAGACGTACCCACTGTACAAAGTGACCTTGGAAGTGGTCAGTGCTACACTGAAATGCAGTATTGCAGAACAATAGCTAACAAGATTTTAGAAGGTGTTGTAGCCGACATTTCTCTCTCTGCCAGGTCCTTGGTCTCAGAGACAAAGAACCCATGGACCACACAATTAAGTGAAAAGACAAATTTGATTGAAAGATTTTAATAGCAAATCTTTTGCCATTGAAAGATAAGTGAGAGAGGGAAACAGAACCTCTGGCAGCAGGTGGAGAGCCCGAGTGAGCAGCACACATGGGCCTTCTGTCCAGCGGTTTATATACCGCTTTTCTTATCCTGAAGGCAGGGGAGTTTGGGGGAGATGGAATGTATGTTTGAAACAAGTCACAGCTGGCCGGAGGCCTGTGGGCAGAAAATAATTTTAAAACTGCCTCAGTGCAGAGTAATGCAGTCTTTGCTTCAGGTGGGGCAGCAGGGAGTGTTCCCTGTTCCCGGAGGGGCGGCCAGTGAGACACCAACAAGGCTGCCTTTTTCACTTTTCATGATTTTGCTCTGGGTCTAGAGAATGTGGCCTGCAAAGAATCTGTTTGTGCCTAGAGATTGGGGTCTGCGATGAGACTGATTTCATAGTTCACCCAGGCCCAGAAAATGGGGGGATCCTTGTGCGGCCCCCCGTGGGAGAACCCTATTATCAGTGTCATGAATGCCTCTCTGAAAAGGGTACCTTTGAGCAGCAGTACACATAATAAAGAGAAAGTAGTCACGTGAGTATCTGTGAAACGGATTCTAGGCAAAGGGACTGGAAGTATAAAGGCTGCGAAGGAGGAACAAAACACTGTATTCCAGGAACAAGAAGAAGAACAGTCTCAGACAGGCCTGAACTCAGGAGACAGTTGCAGGAAAAGACATCTGCATGCTGACACAAGCAGGCAAGTCATGGCAAAAACCTGGATTCTCATCTATGGGTAAAAGAAAATTATTGGAGGGTTTTAAGCACAGGTTCACTTGACTTGTTAATGCTGAGAAATTTCTGGCTCCAGTGTAAAAATAAATGGAATTGGAGTGGAAGCAGGAGAATCAGAAATTAAGGTGAGAGAGAAAATCGCTCAGGCCAGTGTGGCAGTCGGGAGAGCTCAGGACTGGCTGATAAAGTCCGTCTAGCTGGTGGGGGGTGAAGAAAAGCAGGAATCAAGGGCGGTTCTTGACTTGCCGACACGCAGCTCAGTGGTGATGCCATTAAATGAGATGGACAGGTGTAGGACGGGAGGGCCAGAGAGAAGGCAGTGTGGAGAGTTCCATTCTGGACACATTTAATTTGCAGTGTCTGGGAGACACGCACAGGAAGTGTGGAGGAAGCAGCTGTTGGAAAGATAGGAGTGAGATTAACACTGAAGATCTGACTCTAGAAACAGTCCCCAGGTGGGTGGCATTTCCATCCATGGACCTAGATGAAACTATGTAAGGAAGGAGTAAAGACAGAGAAGAGAGGATGGGCACGCACTGGGCCAGGCCATCACTGGGAGGTCTGCAGAGCTGAGGAACCAGTCACAAAGCACAGCGAGGCTGGGCGCTCAGCGGCTGTTGAAGGGCAAGAGCCCCAGTGTAACGACGCCACGCTGCAGGACTTCTGGGCCGGGAGTCGACAGAGCTGCTAAGAGGGGAAGTCTCTTCCAGAAGGACACCTTCCAAAGTGACCTTCACATGGGAGGGAGGGGACTTATGGGAGTGGCAATGTTGCCCAACAGCAAGACGGGGATCCTGCGTCAGAGAGCTCAGAAGGGCAACAGAGCGTCCTTCACAGCAGTGGGGTCTGTCCTATTCATGACTAGCAAACTCTGGGTGCAGTTTGGGGACTATGCCAAGCGGGCAGGGTTAAATGGTCAAAACTATACTTACGTGGACAGTTTGTGTATAAGGATTTGGAATTGGTGCCAGCAGGCGTTGAGCCAAAGTTTCTTGCCTGCTGTGAAGGAGTAAGCAATTTAGAGGCTGGCAAAGGGGAGCTCCTCGGCCTATTTATACAAGAAAGGATGAGACAGAATGGTTCTAGGACAGGAGGGGAAAGTGAGTGAGAGAGATTGAGAGAAATAAAACAGAGATAGAAATGTTACCAAAGAGGCTCCAGCCACCTGTCACTGTGAGCCAGAGTGCAGAGATGGGGACAGGTTCACCAAGCTACTCATCAGAAGACTGGTGATTCTGGAGAACAGTGGGAGTAGCCTTTCCAAGACTTCTGTTTTTCCATTTCCAAAAGCACAGTTTTATACATAAAATTTCAAAGTAAAAATCATGTTAATCTTTATCTTTAACAACAATAATCAGCATAACCCATGACCCATAACAAACAATAATCAGCATTACTCATGATCCAAAACAACATTCCAATTCAGAATTTAATCTCCTCAATCAATTGCCTTCAACTACTTAAGATATATACTTTCAGGTTCAAGCTGAATTTACAAAACAGCAAGAAGGGGAGACAGGAGGTGAAGGTCATTTAGGACGTAAACCACCCAGACAAACTCTGTCCTAGCCGGACTGACTCCATCTTATTCTCACTACATGTGCTTTCAGAGACAGTCACTAGGAAAAGTAGCGAAAAAAAAAATTCCAGAAAAAGGAAGCAGTGAACTGGTGTCAAGAGGTCGGGTAAGAGAACAGAGAGAATCAACCTTGGATTTGGCTGAGCCAGATAATTAATGATTTTGATGTGAGCAGTTTCAGTGGAAGAGTTGGGAAAAACCTTGATAAGAATAATTTAAGGAATAGAAGTAGATTATCTACAACTCTTCCAAGGAGACCATTTCAACTTTTTCAAGGAATGCCATTTGTAGGGAACCAGAGAAGTGGGTTAGTTGCGCTATACTATTGGAGATATGAGAGTGATTTTAGAATCTTTTTAACAAGAAATATTACAGCATGCTGTATTGGTGGTAGGGGCAAAGAGAAATATCCTTGCCCTGATACCACTGAAGTTTCCATGCCCGGGACCTTCAGAGTACTGGCCGATTGGAAGCCCTTTGCTCCTCAGGGGAGGAATCACTTAACCCCAGTGGAAACTGATTGGTCCCACTTTTCAAGTTGGTGGAGTTAATGTGTTGAAAGTTTGCAAACACTGGACAATTGTTTCTTTCCTTGGGCCCTCCCTGTGCCAAACAAGGATGAGGCAGCAATTCTGGGCAAGCATTTCTACTATAGACCTAAACTTTCCTTCAGGAAGGCTTCCCTGAGGCCCAAACAAGAGTAGGAAGCAAAGAATGTCAGCAAGTCCTTTCGCCAGAACTGTCTACAATGAATTTTCAATAATGATGATGAAAATCATCTTTTAGCCTATCTCAATTTGTCTCAACTGAGTCAATACTTGGAAAATAAAAATATACAATGTGTTGACCTGCTAAAAATATACAGTGTAGATATTGGCAAGAATAATTCAGTAGAATGGAAATAAATGTTTGGTGTGTGGGAAGGAGAATTGAAATAGAAGGATTTGAGACACTGAGTGGGCTGGACCTGAAGTCTTGTACATATAGCCCTTATACTAGAAGAAAGGGCAAAATACAACACTATAGGTGCAGATAAGTCAGAAAGATTGACCTCGGACTAAGTCTTGACTCTGTTACGTTGGAGCTAAGTTAGATGGCTTTGACAATATTAGTCTCTAGGAGTTTTAGGTTTTCTTATTTGTAAAATGGGAACAGCAATCCACATCACCATTAATTTGTTGGGAAGCATACATGACGTTCCACATGCAAAATTCTTAGCAAAGAATCTGGTGCCTTGCAATTAGCAAATAAATTATGATAATATCTATAGTAATGTATCTGTAATAACTCTATACATCAAACCAGGCCAACTAAATAAAAGTGTGAGGGCAAGTATACACATTCTTCTGGTACCTAGAAAAGCTGTTTGCATATTCATAAGTCTTTTTAGAGGTTTTAGTACAGATAATTTTACAGGCCATTTTTTCAGTGAAAAATCCCTTAGGTATTTGATGTTCACAAAGTCTTTTTGGTGTTCACATCAGGCAGGGTAAGAACTGTTCTTACTCGTAGAAACCATGAGCTATCTGTAACAGATGATTGGCCTCTTTTATACTTTCAGTTCCAGGAAAATGTAACTCCACTTGGAAATGGAACAATTTGTAGGGAATCTGATAACAGATACATTTTGATTCTCCTGATTCTCTCTGTTGATGATGGAGTTTAGACAGAAGTCCTTATCAAAGCTTCTATCAAATTGTAGTGATTTTTCTGCAACAATATACAGTGAATAGCTGAAGGGGGGCTTCATGAGAGCATGTTGACAATTAGTCCATGCCTCTTCCTGCAGTATGAAAACTTGCTGTATCAGAAAGTTAATAACATTGCATGTCAGTTTCTTTTAAGGGAAGATACTACGCTCAGACTTGGTGAAGGCACAACTTTTGGAAAGCCATATTACTTTTGATTCTACCTCTGTTTTTCTAAGACAACTGTATGCATGTATCTGAGCAGAGTTTTTTTTAATTAACATACAATACAAAAATATATTTAAGTATTCCATTTCATTCATACCCATGGACACACGAGCTGCAAAACAAGAGGTAACGTATTTCCTGTACCGTGCAGAGTTTTCTTGCACCCTTTGGGAGTTAATCCTTTCTAAATCTCCTACCCTGGTTCCTAGGCAAATACTTCCTGATTCTATCTCCACAGGTTGATTTGGCCTATGTTTGGATTTGATAATATAAAATAATCAATTACTCTTTCTTCAAGTAGAATTTTTGTTTTCACTCAGCATAAGATTTTTGAAATTAATCCATGCTGTTGTTGGCATCCACAGTCTATTTATTTTTATTGCTTATTGGCTTGTTGGGATATTATTCTTTTCTAAAATGTATGCTCAACTCTTTTACCAATTATTTTATTTGGTTATTTGCCTTTTCTCTGCTAACTTTTAGAAGCTATTTGCATATTTTAGACACAAATTCTTTATCAGATATAAATATTGTAAATATATTTCCACAGTCAGTGGCTTGTGTATTTGGTATATTTTGACATCCACAAATTTGAAATTTTAAGCAGACCAACTTATGAATTATTTCTTTTAACACTAGAAAATTTTAGTCAAGTATAAATAATCCTTGTCTACCCTGAGAGTAAAAAGTTCTTTTCTTTGAGACGCTGTATCTTTTTTTACCATTAAGCCCATGATACAGCTCTATTAATTGTTTTGAATGGAAGAAGGCAAAGCTCTAGATATATACAGATATTTAAATAAGTTTGTTGAGGTGTAATTTATAGGCAATTAAATTTAGTCTTTTTTTTAAATAAGTGAACAGTTTATTAAGAATTAAACAAAGGTATGATGTGATACAGTACAAGCAAGACACTCAAGACAGGTATAATAGTACTACTCACACAAAAACTTAAATTTCACCTCAAAAAAAATCACAAGACAACAGACAAAGCAATTTCACTGTTATGAAATAAGATATTTCATGCAAAGTATTAACTATGCCCCCCCCCCCAAAGCCCAACCTCCCAACAAACAAAAAACTATCTGGAAATACTGCTATGCTAACATATTAACCACAGTATAATCATTCATAGAAAAACAGTAATTAAGCAATGAATTAAATTAAATAACAAAGTTCAAACTATCATAAACTCATAGACTACAATGATTTTACAAAACAATCAATTCCAGAAATCTAATAAACAATAAAAAAAGAAGAAATATTTCAATATCATTCTACTTGATCAGGATATACCTGATATTGAAATTGGAGAAAATATATTGTTATAAAGGGAAATTACAAACATGTTTCACTTATAGATGAGGATGCAATATCCTAAACAACATATTGACAAGTTGAATTAAAAAATTAATATTTAAGTAGTGTACTTTGGTCAAAATTG
>CAUYRH010142654.1:0-11009 GCA_963574655.1 Perodicticus potto | reverse complement strand
CTCAAAGAACTCAAGCTAGACCTCAGATTTGATCCTGCAATCCCATTACTGGGCATCTACCCAGAAGGAAAAAAAAATCCTTTTATCATAAGGACACTTGCACTAGACTGTTTATTGCAGCTCAATTACAATTGCCAAAACGTGGAAACAGCCTAAATGCCCACCAACCCAGGAATGGATTAACAAGCTATGGTATATGTACACCATGGATACTATTCAGCCATTAAAAAAATGGAGACTTTACAGCCTTTGTACTAACCTGGATGGAAGTGGAACACATTTTTCTTAGTAAATCATCACAAGAATGGAGAAGCATGAATCCTATGTACTCAATTTTGATATGAGGACAATTAATGACAATTAATGACATGGTGGGAGTGGGGGAAGGGGCGAGTAGAGAGAGGAGGGAGGGAGAGTGTGGGGAAAGGAAGAGCAGAGAGAGGGAAGGAGTGAGGGCGTGGGGTCTTGGTGTGTGACACACCTTTTGGGGCCAAGACACAATTGTAAGAGGGACTTTACCAAACAAATGCAATCAGTGTAACCTGGTTTCTTGTACCCTCAATGAATCTCAAACAATAAAACAAAACAAACAAACAAAAAAAACAACATAGCCATTGGGTGTCACTTCCCATTCTCCATCTCTAATCCCCAGTTGTTGCTAATAAAAACAATTCTTAGAAGGGGCATATTAATCTTCAGAAGTGATAAGGAAGGGCTCTTGGGGGAAGCCTAACATGTGTAACATGTGAGCAATAAGATCTGGTAATAGGTTTACATGTTGCCTGGTTCTGTATTCTCAGTGGGGTGGGAATGAGGAGCACTTTCAGGACAATGAGGATGGGAGAGGAAGGGGACAGTCTTGGAGTTTTAATCACTGAGAGTTGAGAGTTTAAAAGTAAGTATGATTGAACTAAGGAAATGTATGAATATTGGTCAGCACTGCCTCCCAATCAATCCTTTTTCTTTTTTTTTTGAGTTAGGGATCTCACTTTGTTGCCTTTGGTAGAGTGCTGTGTCATCACAACTCACAGCAACCTCCAACTCCTAGGCTTAGGCGATTCTCTTGCCTCAGCCTCCCGAGTTAGCTGGGACTACAGGTGCCCATCACAATGTCTGGCTATTTTGTTGTTGTTGCAGTTTGAGTGGGGTCAGGTTCGAACTCGCCACCCTCAGTATATTGGGCCAGTGCCCTGAGCAACAGGTGCTGTCCTAATCAATCCTTTTTTATTCTTTTCTAGTTGTCTCCAACTTAATGTAGGCTTTGTGATGATTAACTTTATTTTTCAACTAGGTTAAGCAACAGTACCTAGGACTCAATTATACACTAATTGAGGGAGGTTAGTGTAGATATTTTGTAATGTATGAATATCTATATTCAGTTGAATATGAGGTCTCCCAATTAGTTGAATGGATGATATTCCAAAGCAAAACTGAAGTTTTCCCAAGAGAAAAAGAAATAGCACTAGTGGATTATAGTATCGGCTCCTGTCCTAGAGTTTCCAGCCTGCCAAATAGTATTTGGTAGTATTGGAATGTGGCAGGCTGGATGCATATACCTCCCCCCTCCACCAGACTGTGCATTCATGATACATGTACACAGACACACACAGAGAGAGAGAGACATATACACAGGCACACACAGACACAGATACCCAGACACAGACACAGACACTCACACAGAGACATACACGTCCTCCTGGTTCATTTCTCTGTGACAGATCTCTGACTGAGATAGTCCTTTTTACCAGAGTCTGTAGGGAAAATAGTTTTTAAAAATAGTGTTCTGTTTTCCTGTTTGTACTGCATTTCTGTATATGTGACTACATTTTTAACCTGCATGAATGAGTAGAGATGGGTATAAATTAATTGGAATAATTTCAAAATAATAAAAATAAAGTTAAAATTACACATTTGACAATTTAAATAAGATTTTGTGCCAAAACACAGGGCTTTATCATTAGATTTGGACAAGAAAGAAGCCACTTTCTTTAAAACAAAATGAGCCGAGCCTAATGACTTAGACTGTAGAATTTCTCCTACAAGTCTGGAGAGGATGTCCTTTCTACCAACGGTAGTTATGGGGTTCTCTGTTTCAAGGTAATATGCGTAAGAATCTATGGAGAGGAAACAAAAAAAGGTTTGAGTTTGCCTTTTCTGGCCTGAACCTCAGAAGCTTCGCTGCTGGGGATGGATCAGTGTTTTGGACGTGTGCAGCGAGGGCTGGAGTGGCTCCAGGATATAAGGACTGTGTCATGTTTCTCCTGTGATACCAGCAGGGGAGTGCGGGGTGAGGCAGCTTCTGGGAAGCCCTGAAAGGAACCAGTTCTGAAGTGGTATAGACTCGTTGGTGGGATGCATCTGAGCAGGTGGGCCTGGAGCGTGTCCTGGCTCTCCGTAGTTACCATGCAGTGTGTGAGGACCCAGAAGAATCTGCCTTCCCTGAAAGTGCACAGACACGGACAGGACCTGGATCAGTAGAGGTTACTGAAGGTTTGGGCTTCAGAGTCAGGGATCAATGGCCAGGATGGCAGAGTAGAGCGGTGAGTGCTGGCATATAGTATTTAACAACCCCACTCTCAACCAAAGGCAGGTAGAACCAATTGCAGCTCATTAATCAATCATTTATTCAGTTTTCACATAAGACAAACCCCTCATATCATCACTTGTATGGTTCCTGAAGTCCCTTGGGCTATTAAGTCCCCAAAGTCATGTAAATATTACTACTTTCGCCATATAGTCAGATTCCATTTTACAGAGGAGAAAGGGGAAATCAGAAAGAGCTTTCTCAAAAGGTCTGAGTGTTTCTGTTGGTAGACCATCTATATTATTTCACTGAGATGAATTTCTTAGACTGGGTTAATGTGGTTCACATACAGTTTTATTTCTGCCCTGTTCCAGCTCTCGTCATATCCTTCTAGGTTTGGGCTGTTCATGCCTCTGCTTCCCTTCCACAAGGCATGAGAATTAAGTAACACCTGTATCGTAGTCATTATTGTGTTCCTTAGTGGACCCGTCACAATTTATGGTAAATAGCCCTTGTCTATTTTGAATTGAAGTAAATCTCCTGATTTTAGGGTCGGAATTGTGCTCTATCCAGGTATTAAGCAGGCTGGGGTGGTCAGTAAAGGTGAGGCGAGGGGAGATGGCCTGGAGGGAGTGAGGTTTTACCTTGGTCTGCTGCCAAAACATAAAACTGGGCTCTCCACAAGATCCTCTGAATTTTGATTCTCTCCCTCAAGGCCTAGCTAGAATACTGTAAAACGTAAAGAACCACGGAAATATTATCTATTCCATTCGTTTCACAGTGTTATGGTATCTAACACTCTTTGAACCTACTTTGTGTTCCAGTGTAACTCATTATTATTAATTGATTTTTTTCACTTGACTGAGCATTTTCTGCTCAACAAAATTATGAGCTCTTTGATGACAAAATATTGGCATCTCTTCATATCCCCCTAAGGCCTTCTTATAGCAGACATCTAAAGACACTATTTGGTTAATAAATAGCTTAATTTATGTCCTGGTGAGAGGAACATATTTAATGATGCAATTATCCTTAAAAAAGCAGATCTAGACTTTGTCTTGCAATTTATGATAAACAGCAACCAGGAATTGCCTCTTGCAGTTTAGCATATTGCATGAGAAAAAAGGAAAAACAGATGAGGTAACAAAGCACAAATGCACTTGTGATATATGAAAACATGTGAATATTGTAATTTCAGTATTTCTGAGGAATCTGGTTTTGTGATTAATCCACATACTTAGAATTTCAGTGAAGGAATGCCAACACTATACCCTATTACAGGCACAAAAGAAATCAATGTTAATGGTATATTCTGTGTTTGGAAGTTCAGCCAAACCCATCAACTCCTGAATGAAACAGATAACTGGCCAGAGCCCAGCTGATGAGGACATTCAGTTCAGTCCTCACACACCACACGATTGCGGTCATGGAGGGAGGACAGTGGAGACACCGAGGAAATGGAGCGATTATGAGTTAGATGAAAGAGAATAAAATATTAGAGCCTTTCGTCTGTATGTCATGGGTTCCCACTGCCACCAATCACTCTGAAGACCGTGGGCTCTGCCTTGAATTCAGCCTGAGTTCCAAACTTGACAGCATATTAATAACTTGCAAATGGCTGAGGAAACTATTGCCTGATGTGATTTTTATAGGCACTTCCTGGATTAGTTCACTAATTGTCGAGGTGGCATAGTGGAATTAGTAATTGAATACGACATTTCTATAAGGTGATATTAAAAATATTGCAGTGGCTCTGGCCACAGAATTTGGGTGTGTATTTCCTGCTATGTGAAGTGATAAATGGGAAGGCAATAAAAAAACTTTGTCAATGGATTCAATGTGCTTGGGGCAGAATTCTTTCTCTGACAAAGTAAGATAAAGAAGGCATTGGGACTTGCTCATTTAAGTATTCTCTATAAGCTTAAACCTGAATCAGTGCTTATAAATGTATCCTGATTTAAAAGAAAAAAAAAGCTTCTTGTGAGTAAACAGGCAGGAGAATGTGTTCAGTCTGGAGAGAGAGGAAAATGGCTGCCTTTGCAAAGAGGTCGTTTTTATACCTGCTAAGTCGCCTTAATCATGTTGTTAGAACCACTTATTTGTATTCGGATATTTGTTCCAGAAGAAAGCTCTGGAAAATACAGTATATTGTCTAAAAGTATGTGTCCTACTCTCTTATGTAGGAGTGTAATTTTGGATTTGGAAGAAGGGAAACCAGCCCCAGTAGGCTTTTCGCTAGGACAGGCCCCCATGGGCCTTCTGCAGTGTGAGAAAGGGGCTTCGGGAGCTCAGGGCTGCGTCTTCTCCGTCCCCAGCACGGCGCTGCCACTTGCCAGCCCACACATCCAGACAGTGAGCAAGAACTGGTCACCAAGTGAGGGCTTTTGTTTAGCCCCATCACAATCAGAAGAGGGAGATACTATTTTTAATCTTTCTGAGCAACTTCAGTTTGGTAGAAATAGAATAAGCTGCTTGAGATCACACAATCCATAAGTGGTTAGAGCCAGGGTTGCACACGGTCCGCGCACCCACATGCCACCATGATGCCGCTGCATGAGAAAGTTTGACATTTTTACTTCTCTCACTTTCGTAATGTGGAAAAGTTAATGACCACAAGTGTTAAGGGACAGATGCCATCGCACAAGCTGCACAGTGGTTTGGAACTGTAGCTGGATCAGGTAAAACCTCTTCTTACCAGGCACAGCCACCGAAAGGTGCAGCTCTTTCACATTACGGATTCAGAATCACTCTTTCTGGAATAAACCTTATAGATTGTTTGCTCAGGAGTTCTCAGTTTCTCTCCCTGCCCCCTCTGATCCAAAATAGTATATCACATGTTCAGCTGTTTTTCTTTCCAATGCTGCCGCACTGATCCAGGCTTCATTCCTTTACCTGGAATCTGCTTGCGGCTCAGCCCCGTGATTCCTTCTGCCTGGCTCCAGCCCTTCCCGGAGCTTGTGTAGCAGCAGGAATGGAAACCAGGTCTCACCTCCACGCTGCTCACACCCCCGCGGTCAGCCGGGCCCTGCGTGATGTGGACCTGACGCCCCCTTGCACCTTACACGTGTGGCTCACTCTTCTCTAGCCCACCCAGCTTCCTTGCCTTTAAACAATGTGCCAAACACGTTCCCGTCTCAGGGGCCTTCCTCTTCTGTCCCTCCCCGTGGCCTTTTCCTTCCGTGGACTCCCTGTGGCTCATCCCCGTTCAGGCCTTTGCTCAGTCGTTCCTCTTCAGAGCAGCCTCCCGACACGGGACATGTCACTCTGCTTTCCTTCTTGTCAGAGCTCATTTCCACTTAAAATAACACACACACATGTTTATTTAGTACTTACATTATTTTTATAATGCCTGTGAGGATGGTGACCTCATCTGTGCTGAGATTGTTGTATCACCAGGACACAGAATGGTGTGTGGTACAATGAATAATTATTTGTTGAACAAGTCAGTCAAGGCCCTATGTAGGAGAGAAGACTCAGCTAGGCTCTGGGAAAGGGAAGCTTCTTCAATCCTCCCGCCGGCTGGAGGTTGAACACATAGTTAAGAGAAGGTGGGTGGCCAGATGGAACATAAATAGGGACAGAAAAAAGGTCAGATTTCATTTTTCAAATCATAAAAATGGGCCTCCGAAATGTCCACTAATTTTCGCAACATCATACAACTTGTCAATGGTAAGGCCAAGGGCAAAGCTCAAACTTCCAAGGCCATTTCTGCTCCTCTATACAGCGGTGAAGTAGCCTCAGATTTTAGAATGAAGATTAAAATATTCCTGAGTTAATCTCTTGCATTTTTTTAAATGTGGAATTTGGTTATGAGCATTAGCAGAGAGGACAGGCCTGCTGCCGACAGGACAGATTGGACAGTCTGACCCTCTCCTATGCCCACCTCATCCCGAAACTCACCCTAGGGGCATTTGTTCCCTTTATTCCCAGTGAGCTGTTTCCACTTTGTCTTTAAAACAGTTCTTATGAAAACAGAAATTTTCTATAATACAAGGTGTTTAATATTAAGCCAGACCATAGATCTGATCGGCCCAGGGCAGGCTGTGGAAGGTTATTGCTTGAACCCTGGAGTGATAGACTCCTCAGTGCCACACTCTCTGGTTGCCAGAAGTAGACTTTAATTTTTTACCTGTATCCTTGATTTGCTCTGGAGAGTTCCTGTCTGGGGCCAGATGGCCTGCTTATCTTAAGAGCCTGAGACTCTAGGGACGGCCTCCCAGATGACAGCCAAAGCTCTAACATTGCTCTCTTTGTCTACCTGTAGTAACAATGTACCATAATTCATAAACCAAACCTAAGTCATAGGCTCTAGTCCACTGAACTGTTTACATGTATAGATTATACATGTCTCCCTAGCATCTGTTCAGCCCTACTCAGGGTGACAAAGAGCTAGCACCTAACTGGCTCCTTCCTCCATTCTCCCACCCCCACCCCTGCCACGTCTTCCCCAACCCATCTGGGTTGCCAGACTGAGTTCTGTGCCATATACCTATGAACTGAGAAAAAGTATCCTGAATTAAATACGTGATGATACCAATCTCAATTTAAAATGATATAAGTTATTTATTGACTGCTAAGAATGTGCCTAAGTACTTAGCTCCTTAATAACACTGTCTTATTTTGGCCGGATAAGTTGATGCTATTGATAAAATTATTGTCCCCCATTTCAGATGTATAATGGATATAGAAAGATTGAGTTTGTGAATAGAAATAATGAGGACTGATATGAAAGGAACTGTTTCTTTAAATGTCAAGACTTAGGGAATGAAAGCTGATTTGTAATGTTATGGAAAAAAAATTATAAAGCATTAAAAATCTGCAGATAATAATGACGCAGTGATTACAGTTAAAATAGATGAATCAGATGTTTTGAAGAGACCTCCCTTGACTTATGAGAAGATTAATTTTAAGGAGATCATGGAATGAAGAGGAGTTTAGTGCCAAAACTATTCCTATCTCCCAGTATAGCACTTTGTATACTATATTTCACTCCTTTCCAATCAAGCTATACTAGTCTGCTAGTAATTTCAGTATTCTGTTTGAATAGATCTGTCCTCTCCTGGGCAGGTGGGCCCAGATGCCTTCTCAGGCCTCCTTCAAGGCTTCTTCCAGCTGACAGCTCTAGACACTCTCACTTGGTTTCTCACAGTTCCAGGAGATAAACTTGACCCACCTAGTCCACAGGGATCACCTTGCAGAAGCTTTTTTTATATGAGTATCTTCATCCTGAAACATTACAAACTGTAGAGCATTACGCACCGTCTGCTATCTCCTAGTGCTACCAGTTTTCCCACATACTATCTATGCAGACAGTGTTGTTAGATCAAAGTCACAGTCATTGGCCCAGACTTAAACATTCTAAGTTGTGGTCTGTCTGTGGGCAGACAGTGAGCAGCGCTGGAGGACCAGCTCTCATCTGGCAGGCCTGTCTCAGGTAATTCTTAAGAAAAAAAAATGCACACAGTTAGATGATATATGAGGAGTGTACTTTTTAAACTATAGAACCAGTGGACTAGGTATTGTAAACAAACTAAAATCCTAAGATCCACCAAAGACCAAATGGATCCCCTCTTATCCAAAGAGATCCCAGAAAAACCTTGAACCTGAATTCCTAGCCATGTTGGGAGGGAGGTAGGACATGCCTCTTTACACCCCTTTCCTTTTAGAGTTTAGACACAACAGCCTTATGTTAAAACAGAGATCATAAAACTGATAAAACAGACTCTTTGTGGCAACAAGATACTAAATAGCAAACAGGTTCCAAGGCCATGCAAGGCAAAGGTTAAGGTAGGTTTTACACATCCTTTCCAAACTGACTCTTCCATGCATCACATGACAGATAGCAGACCCCATTCTATGAACTCAGGCATTCCATTCTGCTTATTCCAAGTCTTAACAAAAGTTTATTTTTTTAACCAATTACAAATCAAAGAATCTCTGAACCCACGTATGACTTGAAGCTACTGCTTGGAGATGTCCTGCACTCTTGAACCAACCTAATGTATACATTCCATATACTGATTTATGATTTTACCTACAATTACTGTTACTCTAGAGTGTATAAAACCAGACTGTAATCCAGCCACAGCACCACTTGCTTAAGGCTTCTTGGTTTGTGGAGCCACAGGCCTGGTCACTCAAGTTTAGCACAATATAAACTTCTATAAATTACGTTACAGTTTTTTGTTGTTGTTAACAACAGTATGGGTAGCATTGTGATCCCCTTCCCACAACATTAATATGTTCAGAGGGCTTCATCCCCAGTACTCAGGATGTGCCTATTTCTGGAGATAGAGTCTTTTAAGAGGTAATTAGTTATGGCTCTATGAGGTCGACCCAGATGACACCTTGATCTCAGGCTTCTAACCTTCCTTCCTTCCTTCCTTCCTTCCTTCCTTCCTTCCTTCCTTCCTTCCTTCCTTCCTTCCTCTTTGTCTCACTTTGTCACCCTTGGTAGAGTGCCATGGTGTAACAGCTCACAGCAACCTCCAACTCTTGGGCTTAGGCGATTCTCTTGCCTCAGCCTCCTGAGTAGCTGGGACCACAGGGAAGTACATTTCTGTTGTTTGCACCCCACAATCTGTGGCACTTTTTGTGGCAGCCGTAGCAAACTAACATACCAGGAAACTTTGGGGAGACGAACCTCTGTGAAATGCCACCTTGTAGGTATTATAGAGGGGGTTCCTAATGCTCTGGAAAAGGGCGACTGGATTCTCTCTCTTAGTCTGTCCATTTTGAAAGGTGAGCGATCCTTGCTTAGTAAAGAGACCAACCATAACTTTTCCCTAGCTCTTCAGCCAAATGTTTTTATTTGCATGAGAAATACAACTATCCTTCTATTGCTGACTAGAATTCTATTGCTGAATTCATGTTGAGAGTAATGACTAGAAAAGGGGACCGAGCCCCCCCATGTGAAGGTGAGGGTGCAGTGTCTGTCAGGAGGCAGCAGGAGAGAGCAGCCTGCCTTCACCAGCAAGCCCAGCTGGAGTTGCAGCCCAGTGAACACTGAGTTTCAAGATAAGAACACAAAGCCCAGTTGCATAATCCTGCTCTTCCCCACCCACCCCCCGGGCTGGGCATGGTTCTTGTATATTAATTTCATGAAAGTGGCCCTGAGAGACACAATGGAAGATTTTTCGGAGATTAAAATATTCCCTGCTTTTCTTTTTAAGATTAATTTTATTTTTTATTATTATTATTTTTTTTAATTTTATTTTATTTTTGGTTGCAGCCATCATTGTTGTTTGGTGGGCCCAGGCTGGATTCGAACCCGCCAGCTCAGGTGTACATGGCTGGCGCCTTAGCCACCTGAGCCACAGGCGCTCAGCCAAGATTAATTTTAAATATTTGCTTTTAAGGGATTTTTAAAGGACATGGAAGAGTTCATGCACAATTTTCCAGCCATATTTCCACATTTAGTCTTGGTTGATATTGCTGTAATATAAATCTGTTTCCTAACTAATATATGAATGTGAGAATTTTGAAATTACTAAAAACTCTAATAGTTTGGTTCACAGCAGCAATATCCTATATAGGGAAGCATGACTCACCATATAAAATTATCTTACGTTCAATTCTTCCTTTGTTCTAAAATAAGGAGGTAACTTGAAAATGATAGTAATGATAACAAATGCTTATAAAGGACTTAAACACCAAATCAATCATTTTATTTTCATTCTTTCATTGATCTTTGTAGAAATATAGACAGTAAGTACTGGATAAATTTCTGCAAAATAAATGAGTGAATTGTACAGATTACAAAAATAAGTCTTGAAGAATTAAACAACTTTTTTCAAGTTTACAAAGTTAGCAAATGGCAGAGGAACGATATGAACCTTTGTGCTATGATATATGTAATACTCAGTAAAATGAAGCAAAGAATCAACAGCTATGTAGAAGAAATATTTATTAAGTTGAGCAGAATCATTCTAAGCAATCCCTATAAACAGAATGTTTACCATATGATTAGTCATGGTTTTCTTTTATTGATCTCAATGCTTTACAGGAAATAAAATTTTGGATCTGTGTTTAATATGACTTTATTATTTACATAAGAGGTGAACATCTATGTATTAATATACAATGATTATCTCTTTTGCCTCTCAGATCTATTGACATGACAGCAGAGAAGCATGAAAATGGTATATTTATAAAAGAACTAGGACTGGTAGACTGAGATAGTGATGTGAATTAGCCAGAAGTGCACTGTAGAGTCTCAGAAATTGCTAGAATATGCAAGCAGAAGGAATTGGATGGATGCTTTAACCCAAGGGGAGTTTACATGCACAGAAAAACAGTGGCACAGAAATGTACGTCTTTGCTAAGAATAGGACATCAGGAGGCTTAGGGACTCTAAGTTGGTACAGAGCCAAGACCTAGGATGAGGTATTTAATTGAAAGACAATTTGCTGAAGAGTAGAAGGAATAAGACTACCAATGTTATTTATTTATTTATTTATGTATTTATTTGAGTCTGAGTTTCATT